>JAQIHN010000187.1:81873-127628 GCA_027917425.1 Gastrophryne carolinensis | reverse complement strand
CCACCCCCAGCAGTGGTCACACTCCTGCCACCGGCCTATCTGAGCTCGGCAATCAGGAGTAGTAGCTGCAATATCTCCAGTAGATGGCGTGCTCCCACCCCCAGCAGTGGTCACACTCCTGCCCCCGGCCTATCTGAGCTCAGCAATCAGGAGTAGTAACGGCAATATCTCCAGTAGATGGCGCGCTCCCACCCCCAGCAGTGGTCACACTCCTGCCCCCGGCCTATCTGAGCTCAGCAATCAGGAGTAGTAGCTGCAATATCTCCAGTACACGGCGTGCTCCCACCCCCAGCAGTGGTCACACTCCTGCCCCCGGCCTATCTGAGCTCAGCAATCAGGAGTAGTAGCTGCAATATCTCCAGTAGAGGGCGCGCTCCCACCCCCAGCAGTGGTCACACTCCTGCCCCCGGCCTATCTGAGCTCAGCAATCAGGAGTAGTAGCTGCAATATCTCCAGTAGAGGGCGCGCTCCCACCCCCAGCAGTGGTCACACCCATTTACATTGGCGAGAGAGCCAGAAAGCAGGTGAGTTTTGCAGCACCCGGGGGGGGGGGGGGGGAGGATTACACATGCCAATTTGGGATGCCCCAGGTGAACGCCAGCGACCGGCCGTTAAATCTTTTAGATTCCAGGGCCGGCCCCTCATAGTTTTGTTCCACTTTAAAGGGGACTTCACATAATATACAGGCGAAAGTTACTTGTCTAGCACAACATTTCAATCATTAAATGATACAAGTGTATCACTAAAAGTTGTAAACAGTAAAGCGTTTTATAAGTGGACCAAAACCCAGTGCGATTGGTCCCAGAATCTAAGATTTCCCGGGCTGATATATTTCCCCCCCCCCCCCCCCCGGGGCATCCAAAACCGGGATGCCCGCTGTGTGTTACCCCCCCCCCCCCCCCAGGTCGCTCATACACTTACCTTGCTTCCTGGTCCAACGGCGCATGCACGAGCCGCATCCCCGCCATCCCTCTAGTAGGGAGCGTGCCAGGCATTTGTGAATGGCCGCCGCGGACACGCTCCCTGTTAGACGCCGTCAGTGAGCTCGGAGCCGCAGGCCTTAGACAAAGGCTTAGACGATGTGACGTCAGCGGATCTGAGCGCGCTGATTGGACGACAGGCCCCACATGCGCTGTAGGATCGGGAAGACGTGAGTTAATTTCGGCGATCTGGGGGATTTCACACAGCGGGACACCCCTAACCGGGGGGCAAGGACCAAAACCCACGCCCCCAACAGCCCTGTAAAATCCATAAGATTCCAGGGCTGCTAGATTCCCTTCCCCTGGGGCATCCGGAATCAGGGTGTCCAGGGGGGAAAGGACCAAAACCAGGAGAGTCAAAATCCTGGGTTTTATTTTGCTTTAAAGTGGACCAAAACCTACACCCCTATGGCCCTGGAATCTATAAGATTCCAGGGTCGCTAGACTCCCTTCTCCTGTGGCATCCAGAATCGGGATGCCCATTGTGTCAACCCCCTCCCTGGGTCTCCTGGAAATTCACCTTCTTTCCAAGTGCAAAGATGCATGTGCGAGCGGTGGCCATATCCCCCCCTGTCCCTCTAGCAGGGCGCGTACCCACAGGAGGCATTTGTGAATGACGCTCGGAGCCACTGGCCTTAGATAAAGGCCTAGACGATGTAATGTCAGGGATCTGAGCGTGCTGATTGGACGAGCGGCCGCCCATAGGACCGGGAAGAGGTGAGTTAATTTTGGCGACTTTTGGCGATCCCGATCGGCGTGCCCCGGGGGGCAAGGACCAAAATCCAGGATAGTCAAAATCATGGGTTTTGGCCCACTTTAAGAGAAACCAGTTTGGGATGCCCGGCAGTGTCAGATTTTGCCATATATGAACCTGATCCTCTTACAGAGCTGAGGCTAAGCTTGGTGGCGCTCCGCAGCGCCCCATAGCGCCTCCGCTCCCTCCAGCCTGTGCGACGCAAGGGTGCAGGGCAGGGATGCCGCCCGAGACATGTGTGTGCACTGTGGGATTGAGGTGAGTTTATGGGGGAACACGCTGGGGGACCTCACATCATATACAGATATACAGGGCCAAATGTAAAATGACTTTCGCCTGTTACTTGTGCAACATTTGCATCATTAAAGTGGACCAAAACCCAGGATTTTTACCCCCATTTGGGATGCCCCCTATGTGCGAAGCCCCACCATTCGCCGAGATAACTCACCTCTTCTCGAGTCCACGGTGCGGCTAGAGCAGCAGAAGGCAATCCTAGCCACGATCGGTGCGTGGCATCACTATCTCCCTTTGGCTGTGCGCTGCCACACACAGCCAATCAGTTGTGACTGAGACGCCCAAAACAACTGATTGGCTGTGTGTGGCAGCGCACAGCCGAAGGGAGTGATGCCATGCGCCGCTCGTCCAATCAGCGCGCTCAGAGCTGCCAGAAGTGTGTAGGCTTGGGTACCTGATTCCCACACATAGTGGACTCTCCATTAGCCCTGAGGAAGCGACGTTCCGTCGCGTAACGCGTAGGCTGGGGGAGGGGCGCGGTGACAGCTGGCACATGTAAGATTTATGGTTGGTTGTCCCTCTTGTTAACCTGCTGTGTCCCCTGGTATGGTCATTTTTTCTTATGTTTTATGCATATGTAGGTTTACACTGCTTACATTTTTCTTGCACTTGGTCACTTTAGCACTTATAGTATCATTAGAGTTGTTTATTAATTGTATATATAGCACATGGCACTTTTTGCTTGGAGCACTAGGATTCATTAGGTTTTTATAGGGACATAGGCTCGATATCTGACCTAGTTAAACCGGACCTTCACCGTGATTTAATGAAAAGCCCAAACTCTTAAAAAACAATTCCTCAGCATCTAAAATTAATATATTTTACATGTTTAGTCACTAATTTATTATACTTTCCCCCACTGGGCTGCAACTCTGTTCGGGAATTTAGGATACGGGCGCCGCCATCTTGACTCAGAAGCATCACACTTACTGAGGAGAGGAGAGTGGGATAAGGTACAAGGCGGCGGGTTATAGCTGTGATTTGCTCAGACAGAGCAGAGCTGGGGTCAGGGAAAGGTCAGCAGTCCCAGAATGCAGAGCAGCACAGTCACTTCCTGTTTGCAGGCACTTCCTGTTTGCAGGCTGCCTGCAAAAATGGCAGCTTCCATAAGCCGCCATCTTGGATGTTTAAAGGCTTATAAAATGCAGTAGATGCAGGTAGGATGATTTTTAATGTGAGCAATCTGTATGTACAGGGTGTGGGAAACATATAAGATAGACTCTTATTTAGAGTGAAGGTCCGCTTTAATTGTGCATTACCACCAGCGCCCTCTAGTGGAATGTTCATACAATCAGTTTTCAATGTATTTTAACTTGTGTAGTGTTTAGATGAATTAATAAAAGTGATTATTGTTATCATTCAAACAGAGTGGTGCAGATTGTGTCTTGGGGCCTTCGTCCAATGCGAGTGGATCCGAGCGAGCTGGCGACTGCATCTCCCGCTACCCTTTAACAGGGAGCGTGCCAGCACCGGCCACTCACAAATGCCTGGTGCAAGCATGCGCCCTGCTAAAGGGATAGCGGGGATGCGGCTGCTGCTCGCGCATGTGCTGTTGGACTGAGAAAGAAGGTGAGTTTTGGGGCGACCTGGGGGGTTTCACACAGCGGGGCATCCCGATTGGGGTGCGAGTATGCCCGCGCTGGCGTCTCGTAGACTCCAGGGTGGCTTTTGGTCAACTTTAACAGTACAATAGGCCCAGAGTACTTTTTTTTTCTATAAAAATCTCTTTTTTTTTTTTTTTTAAAGGGGACCTCCAGCATAACATAGGGAACAGCTTTGAGAGCTCATTAGAGCTGTCGGCCTGAAACAGCGATGAAGCGGTCACATGACGGCTTCGGTTGGAGCGTGGGGCATGTGAGCGGGCGTGGCGTGTGAGGCTTCGGCTATAGACTGGAAGGAATCCGAAACGCGCGTCGCGCAGAGATTTTAATTTGGATTTTACATGTCTGGCAGCGGAGGGATTACTTTTATTTTTTAAAGGGGACCTCCAGCATAACATAGGGAACAGCTTTGAGAGCTCATTAGAGCTGTCGGCCTGAAACAGCGATGAAGCGGTCACATGACGGCTTCGGTTGGAGCGTGGGGCATGTGAGCGGGCGCGGCGTGTGAGGCTTCGGCTATAGACTGGAAGGAATCCGAAACGCGCGTCGCACAGAGTTTTTAATTTGGATTTTACATGTCTGGCAGCGGAGGGATGACTTTTATTTTTTTTTTTTAAAGGGGACCTCCAGCATAACGTAGGGAACAGCTTTGAGAGCTCATTAGAGCTGTCGGCCTGAAACAGCGATGAAACGGTCACATGGTGGCATCGGTGGGAGCGTGGGGCATGTGAGCGGGTGCGGCGGGTGAGGCTTCGGCTATAGACTGGAAGGAATCCGAAATGCGCGTCCCGCAGAGTTTTTATTTGGATTTTACATTTCTGGCAGCGGAGGGATGACTTTTATATTCCAAGTATGTCACACACCCCACTTCCATAATCATGACATGTGGGTTATGGCCAGTAGAGGGCGAACTTCTGCAGAGATGACAGGAAAAAAAGAAGCCCCTCCCGGTCCATAAATACCTGGGACCTCCCACACATTACCCAGTATCGTCTCTGCAGACGGCGAGCAAGTCAGAAGATGGCTGCGTCTCCTCCTTGCAGGTAAGCCGGGTTTACACCCGGCCATTTTGTCTCTATTTCTGTCGGGACCTTGTTTGTTTTGCCCCCATGCCTCCCAGCCTTGGCTGTAGGTGCGGGCGACGGTTGACTACACCTTTAGAGGTGTATTAGGGAGCCATGCTCCCCCGTGAGACCCCATCTTAAGGGGTAGGCGGTATCCGGGTTGGTGATCCCGGTTTGGGATGCCCCGTCCCTACTTTATCCCTTCCACCCTGTAGTGCGGGATTCCCCCCCTTCCGGGTCTCCCTGTTCCCCTCTATTGGGGGGGGGGGGGGGGTGACTGTTTTCCAACACTTTAGCATGCGTGTGTGTGCGGGTATGTGCGTGCTTCTACACTCGTCGCGTGGTGTGTGGGCTTTTGGCGCATGTGGAGGCCCCTTTTTTACATGGGGAGCTTCTTCCCCTCAGGTTGCTTGGAAAGGGGGCGGAGCCGGGCGCTCGGCGCGCTCGCCGCGGCCCGCCCCCTTTGCTTGTGGTGCATCGCGGAGCCCAGCTATTTGCTGGGATCCGCGTTCTTTAGATGGGGCGGGGCCAGGCGCGACGCGGTCCGCACTGGACCGCCCTTTCTTCTCTCTCTCTCCCAGGAGTTACTGGCTGGCAGGATGCCATTTATCCTCCATGAGTGCCCTGCCGGGCCCCTCTTTTTTCTTTATCTGTGCGCTGCGTGTTCATTCTAGCGCGTTGGGGCAGCCTGCCAATCTGTCCTTCCATATGTTATTGTTATATATGTATTTATATATATATTCTGTCATATTTTATGTGCTCGATTGCATGTGTGTGTGCCTGCTCATGGGTCCCTATCAGGACTCCCTATCAATATATTAAAAGGGGGCTCTCCCGGTCCTAGGGTCCCGTGCAGATAAATTTGGGGTCCACTATAAATCCTCCCACTCGGGACTAAAAGGGGCATCCCGGGTTCCTCAAGCAACGTAATTCCCTCGGGTCATTGCGACTACCTTAAAATCACCATATGGAAGCTTCCCAGGATACCGGACTTGGGCTCCCTTCGGGGCAATCCCAGCAGTGTGTGGGTTGTGGGGTATCCCTTACGAGGGATAATGTACTGATTTGCATACCATGTGCTCAGCAGGCCATAACGCGGCAGTCGGGGTCCCAGGCGTCTGGGTCCGTGCCACCGGCCTCATCTCCTATCCCACCCCGCCTTATCCGCACCCCAAGTGACACTGTCATTAGCGGGGAGTCGCAATCTGATGTGTGTGGTAGATTGGCCAACATCGAGAAAGACATCTGTCTCTAAGAGAAGGCATCTGTCGCCGGCCGCACCGGGTCTGGATTTTGATGACTATGATTCCCTTGATTGGTCTGATTATTCCCCGCTTGAGGAGGGGGAGTTGTTTGCTGAATCTGATGCTGAGGATCAGCAGTTTTTTGATGCTGATGCTGGGCAGGCGCAGGGGGATGCCGTTGATACCCCCAGGGTCCTGGCCCATTTATTTGAGGTGCTGGATATTTCTCCTCCAGCGGAGCCCCCCCCCCCCCCCCCCCCCCCCCCGCAGAAGGGGGAATTCTTTGGGACTTCTAAGCCTCGCTTGGAGTTTCCAAATCAGAATTATTTTGAAAGCATGATTCTTAAGGAATGGGAGAGGCCTAGCCGGCTCCCCGGTGTTCCTCAGGGATGGGATAGGAAGTATCCCTTTCCGGTGGGCGTGGTTAAGCGCTGGTCGTCCCCTCCCGAGGTCGATGCGCCCGTTCTGGGATTGTCCAACACCTCTGTTGTACATTCTCCAGATGCCACCACTCTAAAAGATGGTGAGGACAAGTGCATTGACCAAATGGCCTGCCATGCCTTCGCTAGTGTGGGTTCAGCCTTGCGGCCTGTTTGTGCGTCTGTGCTCACGGCTGTGGCTACCAGGTTTGTGGTTAGGGGCCTGTTGAGTGTTTCCCAGCTTAACCCGGACAGTGATGAATTCGCAGCCCTTAAGCGGTGCGAATTGTTCATGTCTTTTGTCTTACCCGCCTTGGATGACACAATATGCATGTGTAGTAGAACCTCTGCGTTGCCAGTGGCTATTCGCCGATCGGTCTGGTTGCGCCAATGGGCGGCTGACATTGCGGCTAAGAAATCACTCACAGCACTGTTTGAAGATAAGTTGGATTCGGTGGCAAAAGGGGGAAAGTTACCACAATGTAAGAAGCAGCGTCGCTCCTTTCGAGGGGCAGGCTCCTTTAATCCCTGCTTTCGCGGTGCCAGAGCAGGCAGAGGAGCTGCCTACTCTACCTTCAGAGGTGATTCCTGGAACAGAGGCAGAGGACGCGCTCGTCCTGGACCTGCCTGGGGTTCCAAGCCCAAGCCCGCTGCCAAGCCAGATCAGCAATGAGGGGGCACCCTCACCCTTGCGGGTGTGGGGACGGCTGCAACACTTTTTCCAGGTTTGGGCCCGGGAGGTCACAGACAAATGGATCTTGGAAGTGGTCTCTTCCGGGTACAAACTGGAGTTCGAGTACCGGCCTCCTCACAGATTCCTAAGGTCTCGGGTGCCCTCGGATCCCCGGGCTGCGCAGGGACTCCTGTTGGCAGTACAAAATCTTCTGGACATGGAAATCATAGGCCCGGTGCCTTTCTCGGAGAGAGGCAGGGGCTATTATTCCAACCTCTTCACGGTCCCCAAAAAGGATGGTGCAATGAGACCCATTCTGGATCTGAAGCTTCTCAACAGGTTAATCAGAACCAAGAAGTTCCGCATGGAGACTGCGCTCAGCCATCAATTCCCTTCGTCAGGGGGAATTCATGACGTCCATAGACATCAAGGATTCTTACCTTCATGTACCAATCTTCCCAGCACACCAGAAATTTCTCAGGTTTGTGGTGGGAGATCAGCACTTTCAGTTTGTGGCCCTCCCTTTTGGGCTGACTTCGGCACCAAGGGTGTTCACCAAGGTGCTGGCGGGCATAATGGCCCTTCTCAGAGCCCAGGGCATTCGCATCGTGTCGTATTTGGACGACCTCCTCATTACGGCATCCTCTCTCAGACAGGCGGAGCTAGACACCAGGATGGTGGTGACGACGCTGGAGAGGTTTGGCTGGGTGATCAACCATCCCAAGTCTTTTCTCTCTCCCTCAAGGGAGATCTCGTTTCTGGGCATGAATCTGGATACCATTCGAACCAGGGTGTTCCTACCTAAGTCCAAGGTGCAGATGGTTCAGGATCTGATCCGTCTTCTCCTGCCCAAACCTCGTCCTTCTATCCGACTAGGGATGGGACTGGTGGGATTGATGGTAGCTTCCTTCGAGGCAGTTCCCTTTGCTCAGTTTCACATGAGGTCGCTCCAGCTCCATCTATTGTTGGCCTGGGACAGATGTCTGCAGTCATTGGATCAGTCATTCAGGATGTCTCCCCGGGTTCGGCAGTCCCTTCAGTGGTGGCTGGAACCAAGCAATCTGATGAGGGGCAGATCTTTTCTGACCCCTTGTTGGGAGACGGTTACCATGGATGCCAGCCTGTTGGGCTGGGGAGGTTTTTGGAAGACACATCAGTTCAAGGGGCTGTGGGGTCCTCAGGAGGCTCAAACAGCCATCAATGTCTTGGAGCTGAGAGCTATTCGGTTGGTTCTGTCATGCTTGACGCATCACCTACGGGGCTTACCGGTTCAGGTTCGATCAGACAATCGAACTGCGGTAGCTTACATCAATCACCAGGGAGGGACTCGCAGCAGGAGTGCCCTCAGGGAAGTTTCTCTGATTCTTGCATGGGCGGAGATCAATATTCCATGCATCTCAGCAGTGTACATTCCGGGAGTGGAGAACACGGAGGCGGACTCCCTGAGCAGGGGATCCTCTCGCCGAGGGGAATGGTCTCTCAACCACAAGGTATTCCGGTCCCTCTATCACAGGTGGGGGTTTCCGGAGTTGGATCTCTTTGCCTCACGTCACAATCACAAGCTCCCAAAGTTTGTGTCTCTGTCTCAGGATCCTCTGGTCCTGGCAGTGGACGCCATGTCTCTTGCCTGAGGGATCTGGGGTTCCTGTATCTGTTCCCCCCCTTCTCCATGGTAGGCATGGTGTTTTCGAATCCTAGGATCTTGGAGTTTCTTCAACACGGTCTGGACCTGGGGTTCCAGCTTAGTACCTTGAAAGGGCAGGTCTCTGCCCTGGCGGTCTTTTTTTCAAAGGTCTTTTGCTCTGCATCCTCTGGTTAAGACCTTTTTCCAGGGGGTCACTCATGTGCGGCCCCCTAGAAAGCCTTTGGTTCCCGTTTGGGATTTGAATTTGGTTCTGTCGGCCCTTCAGGGGCCTCCTTTTGAGCCGGTGCAGGATGTTGCACTTTCTGTGCTCACTCAAAAGGTTGCCTTTTTGGTGGCTATTACCTCTGTTCGGCGTGTCTCTGAGTTGGCGGCTCTGTCGATTCAGGCTCCTTACTTTGAGAGACACCAGGACAAGGTGGTTTTTTCGCTTTAAGCCAGATTTTCTTCCTAAGGTGGTTTCTGCCTTCCACCTCAGTCAGGATGTAGTTCTCCCTCCCTTGTGTCCTAAGCCTAGCAATGACAAGGAGAGGGTTTTGCATTCTTTGGATGTGGTTCGTTATGTGAAGTACAATTTGGTGGCTACTTCTCCCTTTCTTAAGACGGACGCCTTGTTCGTGGTGCCCTCCGGGCCTAGGAAGGCTTTGGCGCCCGCCAAGTCTACCATTAGTAAATGGATACGTCAGGCCATTGTTGGGGCCTATTCTGCCAAGGGGAAGGTTCCCCCTTTTCAGATCACTGCTCATTCTACTCGTGCTATTGGTGCCTCTTGGGCTTTTCAGCACCAGGCTTCTGTTGAACAAGTTTGTAAGGCCGCTACTTGGTCTTCTGTTCACACTTTTTCCAAGTTTTACAAGGTTGATGTTCGGGCCTCAGCGGATGCTGTTTTTGGCCGCAAAGTTCTGCAAGCTGCAGTGGTTTAAGTTTGTGCATTGTTGCCTTGTTTGGATCCCCACCCTGGTTGGACACTGCTATTGGATGTCCCATATGTCATGAATATTGGAAGCAGGGTGTGTGACATACTTGGAATAATACCATTTTGTGATTACTCACCTGTAAAATGGGTATTATGAGTATGTCACACACCCCGCTTCATCCCGCCCTTATTGTATTCTGGATCCTTTATGTGGTGAACCTTTTATTGTTAAGATTTTTGGATTTGGCTCTTCCTGGTCCCCTTACTGCTTTCCTATACTGGGTAATGTGTGGGAGGTCCCAGGTATTAATGGACTGGGAGGGGCTTCTTTTTTCCTGTCATCTCTGCAGAAGTTCGCCCTCTACTGGCTATAACCCAGATGTCATGAATATGGAAGCGGGGTGTGTGACATACTTATAATACCCATTTTACAGGTGAGTAAATGGTATTTTTTTATTTTTTAAAGGGGACCTCCAGCATAATATAGGGAACAGGTTTTGAGCTCAGCAGAGCTGTGGGCCTGAAACAACGATGAAACGGTCACATGGCTTCGTCGGCGGGAGTGTGGGGCATGTGAGCGGGCGCGGTGGGTGAGGCTTTCGACTATAGACTGGAAGGAATCCAAAACGCGCGTCCCGCAGAGTTTTTCATTTGGATTTTACATGTCTGGCAGCGCAGGGATGACTTTTATTTTTTAAAGGAGACCTCCAGCATAACATAGGGAACAGGTATGAGAGCTCAGCAGAGCTGTCCACCTGAATTAGCGATGAAGCGGTCACATGGCGGCATCGGCGAGAGCGTGGGGCATGTGAGCGGGCGCGGCGGGTGAGGCTTCGGCTATAGACTGGAAGGAATCCGAAACGCACGTCCCGCAAGTTTTTAATTTGGATTTTACGTCTGGCAGCGGGGGGATGACTTTTATTTTTTAAAGGGGACCTCCAGCATAATATAGGGAACAGCTTTGAGAACTCAGCAGAGCTGCCTTTCTGATGGCGGCATCGGTGGGAGCGTGGGGCATGTGAGCGGGCGCGGCGGGTGAGGCTTCGGCTATAGACTGGAAGGAATCCAAAACGCGCGGCCCACAGTGTTTTTCATTTGGATTTTACGTCTGGCAGTGGAGGGATGACTTTTATTTTTTAAAGGGGACCTCCAGCATAATATAGGGAACAGCTTTGAGAACTCAGCAGAGCTGCCTTTCTGAAACAGCGATGAATCGGTCACATGGCGGCATCGGTGGGAGCGTGGGGCATGTGAGCGGGCGCGGTGGGTGAGGCTTTCGACTATAGACTGGAAGGAATCCGAAACGCGCGTCCCGCAGAGTTTTTCATTTGGATTTTACATGTCTGGCAGCGGAGGGATGACTTTTATTTTTTAAAGGAGACCTCCAGCATAACATAGGGAACAGGTATGAGAGCTCAGCAGAGCTGTCCCCCTGAATCAGCGATGAATCGGTCACATGGCGGCATCGGCGAGAGCGTGGGGCATGTAAGCGGGCGCGGCGGGTGAGGCTTCGGCTATAGACTGGAAAGAATCCGAAGCGTGCATCCCGCAGAGTTATTAATTTGGATTTTACATGTCTGGCAGCGGAGGGATGGCGGGAGCGGCAGGGGGCGGAGCGGAGCGAGGGGAGGGGGCGCGGGCCATGTTTGCCCGCTGGCATCGCATTAATGGCGAGCGCAAACATGTTTTTGCTGAGGTAATGATCCGCTCTGTTTGGGGAATGTGGGGAAGAGCGGCTTTAATGCCAAGGTTGCAGATCCCGGGCGGGTGACGGGTGGCGGGCGCGAGTGGGGGGGGGGGAGGTGCGCGCGGGGACATCTGCCATCCAAAGAATTCAAAACACAAGAGGGACAGTGGATGATTAATCCACCTCCACCCTAAAAAAGGAGCACCAATGGATAGCCACAAATTGATGTTATGTATATAAATTTATTGTACAGAAAAAGAAAATCACAAGACACAATAACACAATACAACACAATTAAAAACACTGCAGAAACTCCCCTAATACATCCAGTGGTGCCAAGAACAGGCAGACAATAATCTATAATATCTGGGGATCAATATTTTAAATGGAACGGAATCGCCAATGGTTACAGTATTTGTGTCGGCACAAAACTACCCAATTCCTAATGTAAATCAAAGGGCAAGAGACAATGTCAATCAAACAATAATAATAATAATAATAATAAAGTGACCAGTGCAACAGTACTTATATCAATGCCTAGAATAAAGGAACCATATTCTAAATGCCACCCAAAATGGATATCTATATAAAGTGCAAGAAGTAGTGCAAACAATCAGAATATAAATATGTAGATAATAATGGACCCAAAAAGTGCAAGTGCATAAATATAAGACATGTTAAAAAGCAAAAATAGTAAATACTGCACCATAAGCCATAACAGTACAACCGTTCCAAAAGGGGGGGATGAAGGGGGGGGGGGGGGGACACCATCCAAAGACGACGCTAACATGATGGAGGCTTTGTCCGGAGACAAAGGATTCCCAGGGAGCGAGCGCTGAGTCATCACATGGGGTGGCCCATAGAAGACAATAAGCCGGCGCGTGGGGTTGGCATTAACCCTGGCGCTGCCGACAACGCCCCCCGCAGGAGCGCACTATGGCCGCGGCTTTCATACATTCCAAGGGAACTCCGCCCAAAATCGGCTGCAAATTCGGGATCGGGACGACTGGAATATAAATCCCATCTGTGATCATCAAACGTATCAAAAAAAAAAACAGAGGCCTCCTTTAACTTAATAATGTATCTTTGGAGTGAAATAGCTCCTTTAAAATATCTGTGTATTAGGATGTTAGAGCTCCCCTTTAATAAGTATAAATATATATATTTAATAAAAGGGGCAGAGGAGGAGCCTTGCGTTCTGCTCACTGTTACAAGTGTAGTGTGGAGGGGCGGGGCTAATGTTCTCCAACCTATCAAGCATGAGGGGCGGGGCTAATGTTCTCCAGCCTGTCTATCAAGCATGAGGGGGCTGGAGGGGCGGGGCTAATGTTCTCCAGCCTGTCTATCAAGCATGAGGGGCGGGGCTAATGTTCTCCAACCTGTCTATCAAGCATGAGGGGTGGGGCTAATGTTCTCCAGCCTGTCTATCAAGCATGAGGGGGCTGGAGGGGCGGGGCTAATGTTCTCCAGCCTGTCTATCAAGCATGAGGGGGCTGGAGGGGCAGGGCTAATGTTCTCCAACCTGTCTATCAAGCATGAGGATGCTGGAGGGGCGGGGCTAATGTTCTCCAGCCTGTCTATCAAGCATGAGGGGGCTGGAGGGGCGGGGCTAATGTTCTCCAACCTGTCTATCAAGCATGAGGATGCTGGAGGGGCGGGGCTAATGTTCTCCAGCCTGTCTATCAAGCATGAGGGGGCAGGGCTAATGTTCTCCAGCCTGTCTATCAAGCATGAGGGTGCTGGAGGGGCGGAGCTAATGTTCTCCAGCCTGTCTATCAAGCATGAGGGGGATGGAGGGGCGGAGCTAATGTCCTCCAGCCTGTCTATCAAGCATGAGGGTGCTGGAGGGGCGGGGCTAATGTTCTCCAGCCTGTCTATCATGCATGAGGGTGCTGGAGGGGCGGAGCTAATGTTCTCCAGCCTGTCTATCAAGCATGAGGGTGCTGGAGGGGCGGGGCTAATGTTCTCCAGCCTGTCTATCAAGCATGAGGGGGCTGGAGGGGCGGGGCTAATGTTCTCCAGCCTGTCTATCAAGCATGAGGAGGCTTGGAGGGGCGGGACTAATGTTCTCCAGCCTGTCTATCAAGCATGAAGGTGCTGGAGGGGCGGAGCTAATGTTCTCCAGCCTGTCTATCAAGCATGAGGGGGCTGGAGGGGCGGAGCTAATGTCCTCCAGCCTGTCTATCAAGCATGAGGGTGCTGGAGGGGCGGGGCCAATGTTCTCCAGCCTGTCTATCATGCATGAGGGTGCTGGAGGGGCGGAGCTAATGTTCTCCAGCCTGTCTATCAAGCATGAGGGGGCTGGAGGGGCGGGGCTAATGTTCTCCAACCTGTCTATCAAGCATGAGGGGGCTGGAGGGGCGGGGCTAATGTTCTCCAACCTGTCTATCAAGCATGAGGATGCTGGAGGGGCGGGGCTAATGTCCTCCAGCCTGTCTATCAAGCATGAGGGGGCTGGAGGGGCGGGCCTAATGTTCTCCAGTCTGTCTATCAAGCATGAGGGGGCTGGAGGGGCGGGGCTAATGTTCTCCAGCCTGTCTATCAAGCATGAGGATGCTGGAGGGGCGGGGCTAATGTTCTCCAGCCTGTCTATCAAGCATGAGGGGGATGGAGGGGCGGGGCTAATGTTCTCCAACCTGTCTATCAAGCATGAGGGTGCTGGAGGGGCGGGGATAATGTTCTCCAGACTGTCTATCAAGCATGAGGGGGCTGGAGGGGCGGGCCTAATGTTCTCCAGTCTGTCTATCAAGCATGAGGGGGCTGGAGGGGTGGGGCTAATGTTCTCCAACCTGTCTATCAAGCATGAGGGGGCTGGAGGGGCGGGGCTAATGTTCTCCAGCCTGTCTATCAAGCATGAGGGGGCTGGAGGGGCGGGGCTAATGTCCTCCAGCCTGTCTATCAAGCAGGAGGGGGCTGGAGGGGCGGGCCTAATGTTCTCCAGTCTGTCTATCAAGCATGAGGGGGCGGGCTAATGTTCTCCAGCCTGTCTATCAAGCATGAGGATGCTGGAGGGGCGGGGCTAATGTTCTCCAGCCTGTCTATCAAGCATGAGGGGGATGGAGGGACGGGGCTAATGTTCTCCAACCTGTCTATCAAGCATGAGGGTGCTGGAGGGGCGGGGATAATGTTCTCCAGCCTGTCTATCAAGCATGAGGGGGCTGGAGGGGCGGGGCTAATGTTCTCCAGCCTATCAAGCATGAGGGGCGGGGCTAATGTTCTCCAGCCTGCATATCAAGCATGAGGGGCGGGGCAAATGTTCTCCAGCCTGCCTATCAAGCATGAGGGGTGGGGCTAATGTTCTCCAGCCTGTCTATCAAGCATGAGGGGCGGGGCTAATGTTCTCCAGCCTGTCTATCAAGCATGAGGGGCGGGGCTAATGTTTTCCAACCTGTCTATTAAGCATGAGGGGTGGGGCTAATGTTCTCCAACCTATCAAGCATGAGGGGCGGGGCTAATGTTCTCCAAACTGTATATCAAGCATGAGGGGCGGGGCTAATCTCCATACGATCAAACATTGATTGTGAACAGTGTGGGAGCGCGATTGGTGCATGGTCCCCGACAGCATTTCATTGGCTCATGCGGCAAAGCTCACCCGGCTGCGGTGGTGGATTGCGGCACATGCACCGTGGGATCGAGACCCGAGGTGAGAACACTGGGATTTCACACTGCGCGAATCCGGATGCCCATAGGAAGATGTGTTTCAAAAGGAACACCACTTTAAAGTGGACCAAAACCCACGCCGATTGGCATGGGAATCTATAAGATTCCCTCCTCCCGGGGCATCCAAAATCGGGATGCCCCGCTGTGTGATACCCCCCAAGGTCACCCCATACATTTACCTTGTTTCCTGGGCCAACAGCGCATGCACGAGCCGCATCCCCGCTATCCCTCTAGCAGGGCGCATGCCAGGCATTTGTGAATGGCCACCGTGGGCACGCTCCATTAGAGGGAAGCGGGGGATGCGGCCGTCACTGTGCACTCGCTAGCCTTAGACGAAGGCTCAGACTACCTGGGTTTTGGTCCACTTTAAAGATGTTGTTGGTCCTTTTTTAAAGTCAAAGCCTTTTTACTTTCCCTTTCTTTTGGTGAACCATGACATCCTGCATCGGGATGCCCCTAGGACAGGGAATGGCCTTGCCTGAGAGTCTTATAGACTCTAGGGCTGGGTCACATGGGTTTTGGTCCACTTTAAAGAGGAAATAGGGGGAAGTCACGTCAGCCAACGCTTACCACTTCCTCGTTCCCTTGTATGGCTGTCAAACGTCACGTGACTGCTGAGAACCAATGACGTTTGATGTTCCAGCCCACTCAACCAACCCGGTAACAGACGGTCACAAATGGAAGCCATACACGGGAATAAGGCACTAGATTACTTGACTTTAGTTCTGTTTTAAAACCCTCCTGGGTTTTAATCCGCTTAACAGGGATGCCCTGATGTGTGACACCCCCCAGGTCTCCCCATTCACTTACCTTGTTTCCCGGTCCAGCGGCGCATGTGCGAGCCGCATCTCCGCTATCCCTCTAGCAGGGCGCGTTCCCGCACCAGGCATTTGTGAATGGCCGACACGGGCACGCTCCGTTAGAGGGAAGCGGGGGTCACTGCGCACTGGGAGCCGCTGACCTTAGACGAAGGCTTAGACAATGTGACGTCATCGGCGCCAAGCGCGCTGATTGGACGAACGGACGCACATGCGCCATAAGACCGGGAAGAGGTGAGTTGGTTTTGGCGATCTGGGGGGTTTCACACAGCGGGGCATCCCCAATCGGGGGCCAAAACCCAGAATAGTCAAAATCCTGGATTTTGGTCCACTTTAAAGAGTATTGTGTTTTGTTCCTCCTGCTTGGGATGCCCCGCTGTGTCTATTCCACAGGATCACCCGTAAACTCACCTTTTCCTCATTCCCACGATGCATGTGCGGGCTTGCTCAGCCAATCAGTGGCCTGTGTTCTATTCAGGTTTCCTCTCAGCTCAGAAAGCGGCCAGGAATCTGAATGGTGTGAGAGTCACCGGCCGCATCCCTGCTCTACCTCTAGCTGTGGGCGTGTTTAGAAAGGCCTTAGGACAAGGAATGGCCTTGCCTGAGAGTGTTATAGACTCTAGGGCTGGGTCACATGGGTTTTGGTCCACTTTGAAAAGGAACTAGGGGGAAGTCAAGTCAGCCAGTGCTTACCACTTCCTCATTCCCTTGTATGGCTGTCAAACATCATGTGACTGCTGGGAACCAATGGCGTTTGATGTTCCAGCCCACAAGAGGTACAGAAGACTGAACCCCTGCCAGGACAGAGACATGGCATCCACCGCCAGAGCCAGAGGATCCTGGGACAGCGAGACAAATGCTGGCAGCTTGTGATTGTGGCGAGAAGCAAACAGATCCACGTCCGGCATCCCCCACCTGTGACAAAGGGAGAGGAAGACCTCGCTGTTGAGGGACCATTCTCCCCGCCCGGAATGTAAACCGCAGAGATGCACGGGACATTGTCCTCGGCCCAAGACAAGATCAACGACACCTCCCGGAGAGCACTCTTGCTCCGAGTCCCTCCCTGATGATTGATGTAAGCGACAGCAGTCCGGTTGTCGGAGAAAACCTGAACCGGCAGGCCCTGGAGGCGAGGCGTCATCTGCGCCAGCACCAACTGGACCGCCCTCAGCTCCAGAACACTGATGGGGGGCGTGTGCCTCCTGAGGGCCCCACAGCCCCTGGAATTGGAGGGCCCTCTAGTAGCCCCCCCCAACCTGACAGACTGGCATCTGTAGTGACTGTCTCCCAACACGGCGTCAGAAATGATCTGCCCCCCAGAAGATTCCTCGAGTCCAGCCACCACAGGAGGGACCGCCGGACCAGAGGAGATAGAACAAAGGCCTGATCCAGAGACAGGGGACTCTTGTCCCAGACTGGCAGAAGATGTAGCTGAAGGGGTCTCATGTGACATTGAGCATAAGGGACCGCCTCGAAGCAGGCCACCATTTGTCCCACCAGCTGCATCCCTTGCCGGACGGAGGTATGAGGGCTGGACAGCAAGAAATGAAGAGCTTGAAGAGAGTCCACCTTCTGCTGAGGGAGGAAAATCCTGGCCTGAATGGTATCCAGAGTCATACCCAGGAAGGGGGTCACCCAGGACGGGGAGAGGGAGGATTTGGGATAATTGATCACCCATCTGAACCTTTCCAGGGTTGAATGGGACGTAATGAGAAGGTCGTCCAGATAAGGAAGAATGAGAATACCCCGGGCTCTGAGAAGGGCCATCACGCCCACCAACACCTTGGTGAACACTCTGGGGGCTGAGGTGAGACCAAAGGGAAGTGCCACAAATTGGTAGTGTTGTTCCTCTACTGCGAACCTGAGGAACCGCTGATGCCCCGGGAAGACCGGCACATGAAGGTAAGCATCATTGATGTCTATTGACATCATAAAGTCCCCCGGGCGCAGGGAGCTGATAGCAGAGCACAGAGTTTCCATGTGAAAACGTCTGGTCCTGATGAACTTGTTGAGAAGCTTTAGGTCCAGAATGGGTCTGATGGAACCATCCTTTTTGGGCACTGTAAAGAGATTGAAATAGTAGCACTGACCTCTCTCTCCCGGAGGGACCTGACAAATGACTCCCATGGCCAGAAGGTTTTGTACCGCCAGAAACAGACCCCGAGATGCCCGAGGGTCCGTAGGAACCCGGGACCTGAGGAATCTGGGAGGAGGCCAGTCCGCGAACTCCAGCTTGTATCCGGAGGAGACAACCTCCAGAATCCAATTGTCTGAGACTTGTTGAGCCCAGACCTGAGCGAAGAGCCGCAGCCGTCCCCCCACCCGCAAGGGTGAGGGTGCCCCCTCATTGCTGAGCGGGCTTGGCAGTAGATTTGGGTTTGGCACCCCAGGAGGATCCGGGCTAGGCACGCGGGCTAGGCCCCGCGAAGGATACCCCCCTGCCTGACCTAGGCCCACGAAAGGAGGGAGTAAAGGACCCCGACCCCCGAAAGGGTCGCGGCTGCCTTTTGCGTTGGGGCAACTTACCTCCCTTAGCAAAAAGGTGCAAACGATCACCAAACAGGCGCAGCCCCTTAAAGGGGAGCACCATGAGCACCTTCTTAGCAGCATTGTCAGCTGCCCACTAGCTCAACCAGACCGAGCGGCGGATAGAGACAACCAAGGCCGAGGTCCTGCTACACATCCGAATGGTGTCATCTAAGACATAGGTGATGAACATCTTACAATGTGACAAGACTCTAAATTCAGCACTAGATTCTCATGGGAGCCGTCCAGAAGGCCCCTGATCAAGGTCCTAATAGTGATGGCCGTAATAGCGGAAGCACAAACTGGGCGCAAGGCCGAACCCACACAGGCAAAGGCGTGGGAAGCCAGCTGGTCAATACGCCGGTCCTCACCATCCTTCAAGGTAGTGGAATCAGGGGAATGCACCACAGAAGTGTTATACAACCCCAACAACAGGGGCATCCACTTCTGGGGGGAGTTGACCAACATTTGACCACATCCGAGGGGAAAGGATACCTCCTATCCCACCCCTTAGGGATACCGGGGAGCCGACTAGGCCGCTCCCATTCCTTGAGAACCAGATTATTAAAATGCGTCTGTTCTGGGAATTCCAGACGTGGTTTTGCGGTACCAAATAATTCCCCCTGCTGCTTAGGAGCCGCTGCAGGGGGGGAAATGGAAAGTACTTCAAAAACTTGAGTCAAAAGTCTATGGGTGTCATCAGCATCACAATGCTCTGAGCCGGCATCAGCGCCTAGGCAATGCTGATCATCAGAAAAATCAGAATCTGAGAATAATTCCCCTTCCTCGAGAGGGGTATAGTCAGACAAATCAAGGAAATCATCTTGTTCCATAGTAAAGGCCGGCACGGCAGGCGCCACATGCCGTCGTTTAGTTGGAGCCTTACAGGCTGCAGAGCTAGCAATCAGTCTCTTAATGTTGGCCAGTCTGGTGGAAACATCAGGTTGAGACTCCCCACTAGTGTTGATCTCACTGGGGGTCATAATCAAGCAAGGGGGCGCGGGGGACGATCCAGTAGGTGCCGACCCAGATAAATGTAGCCCAGATTGCCGCGTAAGCGCCTGCTGTGCGCAGGGAACACAGACCCGCACATCATCGCCCACATGGGATGCCCCGCACACCACACACAGCCGGGCTTGCCCCGATGGGACCCCGAGCACAACATTCTGAGGAGCCTCCATATGGTGATAATACCATTTTGTGATTACTCACCTGTAAAATGGGTATTACAAGTATGTCTCACACCCTGCTTCTGAATGATTAATCACTTCTGGGTTATGTCCAGTAGAGGGCGAACTACTGCAGAGATGACTAGAAAAAAAGAAGCCCCTCCCGGTCCATAAATACCTGGGACCTCCCAAACATTTCCCAGTATAACAAAGCAGTAAGGGGACCAGGAAGAGCAAATACATTTTTTTACCAATAAAAGGTTCACCATATAGAGGATCCAAGATACAACTCAGGGTGGGACGAAGCAGGGTGTGAGACATACTTGTAATACCCATTTTACAGGTGAGTAATCACAAAATGGTATTATTCCAAGTATGTCTCACACCCTGCTTCGGAATGACATCCAATAGCAGTGTCCAACATGGGCGGGGATCCCAAAAGCCAATAATGCACAAATTAAACCACTGCAGCTTGCAGAACCCAAAAACAGCATCCGCTGAGGCCCGCACAGCAACCATATAAAACTTGGAAAAGGTATGAACAGAAGACCAAGTAGCAGCCTTACAAACTTGTTCAACAGAAGCCTGGTGTTGGAAAGCCCAGGAAACCCCAACAGCACGAGTAGAATGAGCAGTGATCTGGAAAAGGGGATCCCTCCCCTTTGCATCATAGGCCCTAACAATGGCCTAACAAACCCATATACTAATGGTAGACCTGACGGGGGCGACAAACCCTTTTTGAGTCCCGAAAGGTCCTACGGAAAGGTGAAGTAGCCACCAAATAGTACTTTACACAACGAACAACATCCAGGGAGCGCAAGGCCCTCTCCTTGTGATTTCTAGGCTTAGGACACAAGGAAGGGAGCACAACATCCTGATTGAGATGAAAAGCAGATACCACTTTAAGCAGGATATCTGGCTTAAAGCGGAAGACCACCTTGTCCTGGTGTCTCTCAAAGTAAGGGACCTGAACAGACAGAGCTGCCAACTCAGAGACACGTCGAACGGAGGTGATAGCCACCAAAAAGGCAACCTTTAGAGTGAGAATGGAAAGTGCAGCATCCTGCACTGGCTCAAAGGAGGACCCAGGAGGGCCGACAAAACCAAATTCAAGTCCCAAACTGGTAACAAAGGCTTGGGAGGGGGCCGCACATGAGTGACCCCCTGGAAAAAAGTCTTAACCAAAGGATGAAGGGCAAAAGACCTCTGAAAGAAAAAACCGCCAGAGAGAAAACCAGCCCTTTCCAGGTGCTAAGCTGAAAGCCCAAGTCCAGACCGTGTTGAAGAAACTCCAAAATTCCGGGAAAGGAAAACACCCTACAAGGAAAGGCCCTAGCCTCACACCAATCAATATAGGACCGCCAGGTCCTGTAGAAGATGTTGGAGGAAGATTTCTTCCTAGCCCTAACAAGCGTCTGGACCACAGCATCAGACAAACCCTCTTCTTTCTGGATAGAGGTTTCAGCAGCCACGCCGTCAAAGCCAGCGTTTGTAAATTGGAGTAACAAAGCTGACCTTGAGTGATCAGATCCAGAAACAGAGGCAACATGTACTGATCGACCGCCAGCCGCACGACGTCTGCGAACCACACCTGTCTTGGCCACCTTGGAGCCACCAGAATTGCTGGCACAACCTCGTGAACCAGCTTGCGCACCACCTTGCCTACTATGGAGAAAGGGGGAAAGAGAAACAGGAGACCCAGTTTCCGCCAGCCCAGAGACATGGCATCCACTGCCAGAGCCAGAGGATCTTGGAACAGAGACACAAAGGCAAGGAGCTTGTGGTTGTGATGGGAGGCAAAGAGATCCACTTTCGGAAACCCCCACCTGTGACAGATGCATAGCAATACCCTGTTGCTAAGGGACCATTCCCCTCAGCAAGAGGTCCCCCTGCTCAGAGAGTCCGCTTCCAGGTTTTCCACCCCTGGAATGTACACTGCTGAGATGCATGGAACATTGCTCTCAGCCCATGCAAGAATCAGAGACACTTCCCGGAGGGCACTCCTGCTGCGAGTCCCTCCATGGTGATTGATGTAAGCGACTGCAGTCCGATTGTCTGAACGAACCTGAACCGGTAAGCCCTGGAGATGATGCGTCAGGTGCGACAGCACCAACCGAACCGCCCTCAGCTCCAGGATGTTGATGGGGATGGGGATGTGAGCCTCCTGAGGACCCCACAGCCCCTGGGACTGATGTTCCTTCCAGAAACCTTCCCAGCCCAACAGGCTGGCAGCAGTGGTGACCGTTTCCCAACGGGGTGCCAGAAAGGATCTGCCCCCCAGAAGATTCCTCGGGTCCAGCCACCACTGAAGAGACCGCTGGACCAGAGGAGACATCACAAAGGACTGATCCAAGGACAGAGGGCATCTGTCCCAGGCCGATAACAGATGGAGTTGAAGAGGTCTCAAGTGAAACTGAGCAAAAGGAACTGCCTCGAAACAAGCCACCATCAATCCCATCAGTCTCATCCCTTGCCGGATAGACGGGCGAAGGTGGTACAGAAGGAGACGTATCAGATCTTGAACCTTCGACTGGGGTAGAAACACCCTGGTCTGAATGGTATCCAGATTCATGCCCAGAAAGGAAGCCTCCCTTGACGGGGAGAGAGAAGACTTGGGGTAGTTGATCACCCAACCGAACCTCTCCAGCGCTGTCACCACCATCCTGGAGTCCAGCTCCGCCTGGCTGAGAGAGGATGCCGTGATGAGAATGTCGTCCAGATAAGGCGCAATGCGAATGCCCTGGGGTCTGAAAAGGGCCATTACACCCGCCAACACCTTGGTGAACACCCGTGGTGCTGAGGTCAGTCCGAAGGGAAGAGCCACAAACTGGTAGTGCTGATCTCCTACCGCAAACCTGATGTCCCGGGAAGACCGGCACATGAAGGTAAGCGTCTTATGTCCATTGAAGTCATTCCCCTTCTGCAAGCGGGGAATAAACAGACCAATCAAAAGAATCATAATCATCAAAATCAAAGGCCGGCGCAGCAGGCGCCAAGTGCCGTCTCTTAGCCGGGCCGACTTGGCCGCAGAGCTAGCAATCATCTTCTCAATGTTGGCCAATCTAGCACAGACATCGGATTGCGACTCCCCCTAATGACAACGTCACTTGGGGTCAAGGCCAGGCGTGGGGGTGTAGGTGATGAGGCCGGCGGCGCAGATCCAGACGCCAGGGGCCCGGATTGCCGCGTAATGGCCTGCTGTGCACATGGTACGCAAATAAGCACATTGTGCCCCGCAAGGGATACCCCACAAACCACACACTGCCGGGGTTGCCCCGAAGGGATCCCGAGCCCGGTATCCTGGGAAGCCTCCATATGGTGATTTTTTATGGTAGTCGCAATGACTAATAAGCTACCCGGGATGCCCCTTAACGTCCGTTAGTGGGAGGATTCGTAAATGACAAGGAAAAACCCCAATTTAAACAAGGGACCTAAGGACCGGGAGAACCCCCCTTTTATATCAGGCAAGGTAATCCCCCTGAAAGACAATATATAGGCACCAAAAGAAAAACGCACCCAGCGCTATATACAGCAGCATACACTCTCTATATATATATAAAAAATACCATTTTGTGAATACTCACCTGTAAAATGGGTATTGTAAGTATGTCACACACCCCACTTAATTTATTAAACATTACACTAGGGTTTATGCACCGCTAGGTGGCAGTGTTGCAGAGATCTCCAAAAAAGCAAGCAAGCCCCTCCCGGTCTATACATACCTGGTACCTCCCAACAATTCCCCAGTGTTCAAACAGCAGTAAGACAAGGTACCAGGAACAAACAATTGTAACCCTCAACTGTAAATAACAAAACTTCACCATATAAAGAACCAGGATACCAAAAAGGGCGGGTGAAGTGGGGTGTGTGACATACTTACAATACCCATTTTACAGGTGAGTATTCACAAAATGGTATTATTCTAAGTATGTCACACACCCCACTTCATTTATTAAACATTACACAAGGGACATCCAACAGCAGTGTCCAAAAAGGGCGGGTATCCAACCAGGCAATAACGCAGATAAAACTCAAACCACTGCAGCCTGCAGAACCGTGCGGCCAAGAACAGCATCCGCTGAGGCCCGCACATCAACCTTATAAAACTTAGAAAAAACGTGAACCGAAGACCAGGCAGCAGCCTTACAAACCTGTTCAACAGAAGCCTGGAGCTGAAAAGCCCAGGACGCACCAACCGCACGAGTAGAATGCGCAGTAACACGAAAAGGGGGATCCTTCCCCTTGGCAGAATAGGCACCAACAATCGCTGACGAATCCATTTGCTAATGGAAGACTTAGCCGGAGCCAAGCCCTTCTTAGGCCCACAGGGCACCACGAAAAAGGCATCAGTCTTACGAAAGGAAGCCGTAGTACGCAAATAGTACCTGACACAACGTACAACATCCAAACAGTGCAACGCACTCTCCTTGTCATTCCTAGTCATAGGACACAAGGAAGGAAGAACAATGTCCTGGTTAAAATGAAAAGCAGAGACCACTTTAGGAAGAAAGTCCGGCTTAAAACGAAAAACCACTTTGTCCTGATGCTTTTCAAAATAAGGAACCTGAATCGACAAGGCTGCCAACTCTGAAACACGCCGAACCGAAGTGATGGCCACCAGAAAGGCAACCTTCGGAGTCAGAGTGGACAGAGCAATATCCTACAGAGGCTCAAAAGGAGGAGCCTGAAAAGCAGAGAGCACCAAATTCAAATCCCAAACTGGGAGCAAAGGCTTCCTAGGAGGCCGCAGATGCGAAACCCCCTGGAAAAAAGGTCTTGACCAAAGAATGGCTTGCAAAAGACCTCTGAAAAAGGACAGACAAGGCAGAAACCTGCCCCTTCAAGGTACTCAGCTGAAGACCAGAGTCCAGCCCCGATTGAAGAAATTCCAAAATCCGAGAAATAGAAAAGACCCGGCAGGGCAAAGACCTAGCCTCACACCAATCAATATAAGACCTCCAGACCCTATAATAGATGGAAGAGGACGACCTCCTCCTAGCACTAACAAGAGTCCGAATGACCGAATCCGAAAGACCCTCCTCCTTCAAGAAGGAGGTTTCAGCAGCCAAGCCGTCAAATCCAGCGTTGGTAAACTGGGGTAACACAGATGACCCGGAGTGAGAAGAACTGGCCGAAGAGGCAGATCGAACTGATCGACTGCCAGACGAATGATGTCTGCAAACCACACCCGCCTTGGCCACCTTGGGGCCACGAGAATGGCGGGAACTTCTTCCAGAACCAGCTTTCGCAGCACCCTGCCTAGCATGGGAATCGGAGGAAACAGATAAAGAAACCCCAGGTCCCTCCAGCTCAGGGCCATGGCATCCGCCGCCAGAGCCAGAGGATCCCGAGACAGTGACACGAATGCCAAAAGCTTGTGATGCGACGAGAGGCAAACAGATCCACCTCCGGCGTCCCTCACCGAAGACACATAGACCGAAACACTTGGGAATGGAGAGACCATTCCCCCCGGCGGGACGAACACCGGCTCAGGCAGTCTGCCTCCGTGTTCTCCACTCCTGGAATGTAAACTGCCGAGATGCAAGGGACATAAGTCTCTGCCCAAACTAGAAACAGAGACACTTCTCTGTGGGCTCCCAGACTGCGAGTCCCTCCTTGGTGATTGATGTAAGCAACCGCCGTCTGATTGTCCGATCGACCCTG
Source organism: Gastrophryne carolinensis (assembly GCA_027917425.1). NCBI lineage: Eukaryota > Metazoa > Chordata > Amphibia > Anura > Microhylidae > Gastrophryne > Gastrophryne carolinensis. The sequence continues at coordinate 102,517 of JAQIHN010000187.1, read as the reverse complement.
AACCGGCAGGCCCTGTAAATGATGCGCCAAGTGAGACAGAACCAACCTGATGGCTCGTAACTCTAGAACATTGATGGGCAAGTGAGCTTCCTGAGGGTCCCACTGCCCCTGAAACTGAAGATGAAGCTGCAGCATCCTCGTGTGAAACTGTGCGAAGGGAACTGCCTCGAACGAGGCCACCATCAACCCCACCAGTCTCATCCCCAGCCGGATGGACGGGCGAGGATTGGAAAGAAAAAGCTGAGCCAATTCCTGAATCAAAAGAACCTTGGCCTGAGGGAGAAAAACTCAGTGCTGGCAAGAGACCAAGGACATCCCCCGAAAGGTCACCACCCTGGCCAGAACCAGAGAGGACTTGGGGTAATTGATCACCCAACCGAAACTCTCCAGCATAAACACCACCATGCCGGTGTCCCCTTCCGCTTGACTGAGGGAAGGTGCCATGATGAGAAGATCGTCCAGGTAAGGAACAATGCGAATCCCTTGAGCTCTGAGCAGGGCCATCACCCCTGCCAACACCTTGGTGAACACTCTCGGAGCCGAGGTGAGACCGAATGGGAGAGCTACGAACTGAAAATGCCGATCCTCCACCACAAAGCGAAGAAACCTCTGATGAGCCGGAAAAATCGGAATGTGAAGGTACGCGTCCTTGATGACTATGGACGTCATAAAGTCCCCCTGTCGAAGCGAGCCGATCGCAGACCGCAGGGTCTCCATGCGAAACTTCCGGGGACGAATAAACCGATTGAGAAACTTCAAATCCACGATGGGACGGAACGACCCATCTTTTTTTTTTTTTTTTTTTGGTACAGTGAATAGATTGGAATAACACCCTCGCCCCACCTCCGACAGAGGGACCGGGCAGATGACTGCCAATTCCAGAAGATTTCGTACCGCCGCCAGGAGCCCCTGCGCGGCCAAAGGATCTGAAGGTACCCGAGACCTGAAAAAAAAAAAAAACCTTGGAGGAGGGCGAGACACGAACTCCAGCTTGTAACCGGTCGACACCACCTCCCGGATCCAACTGTCCGAGACCTCCTGGTCCCATACCTGGGAGAAGAATCGCAACCGTCCCCCCACCCGCACGGGTGAGGGCGCCCCCTCATTGCTGAGCGGGCTTGGCAGCTGACTTGGGCTTGGCGCCCCAGGCGTGAACGGAGCGGCCACGGCCTCTACCCCTATTTCAACCTGCGCCCCTGGAAGCCGAGAAACCGACGCCCCTGCCGGCTCTGGCTCCCCGAAAGGACGGATTGAAGGGGGCCGCCCCCCGAAAGGAACGGCGAAACTTTTTTTTTTTTTTTTTGCACAGAGGCAACCTACCTCCCTTGGCAACAGAATCCAGCTTTTCACCAAAAAGCCCCAAACCCAGAAAGGGAAGAGCAGTGAGCGATCTCTTAGAATAAAGTCAGCCGTCCACTGTCTCAACCACACAGAGCGGCGAACAGCCACCAACAGAGCAGTAGCCCTGCCACACATCAACATGGCATCATCCTGAGCGGCCAGAATAAAAGACAAGAAGGAGTCAACGCTTAAGCGCAAGAAAACTCATCACCAGAGGGATCAAGATTCACACATAAATCCCTGACAATAGACCTAACCGCAAGGTCAAAAGAGCCGAAGCACCAACAGGCCTCAAAACCGAACCCGCACAGACAAACCCGTGGCGGGCCAGCTGATCAATCTGGCGATCCTCGCCATCCTTGAGATAAGTAGTGTCAGGAAGATGAACAGCCGCCGTATTAGACAGTCCCAAAACCGGAGCATCCACCTCGGGGGGGACAGACCAACGCTTCAACAAGTCCGCCGGAAAAGGATATCTCTTATCCCAGCTAGGCGGTACCCCGACGAGCCGTGTAGGCTGCTCCCATTGCTTAAGGACGACGTCCTCGAAATGCTGTTGACTGGGGAACTCCAAACGCAGCTTGGACCCCCCAAAAAGCTGGCCCCTAGGCCGAGGAGCAGCCTCGGGAGGGTCCAAATCCAAAACCTCAAACATTTGGGCCAAAATAGCAGGCATATCAGGAGCGGGACCAACAACCTGGTCCCCCTCCGCGCCCAGCACCTGTTGACCCCCTGAATCATCCAATTCCTCCACAAGTTCACCCTCTTCAAGGGGACGATCTGACCAATCCAGATCCTCAACAACCTCCTCATCAGAGTCCGGCGGAGGCGGAGATAGATGTTTACGCTTGGCAGTAGCCTTCTGAGCGGACATAGCAGAAAACATTTTCTCGAGGTTGGCCAGGCGGGCGCATACCCCAGATTGCGAATCCCCACCCGTGACTACGGGGTCCGGAACAGGCGAGGAGGAGAGGGAGATGGCGCGGCCGATGAAGTACCAGGCACCGGGGTGCCAGACTGGCGCTCAATGTTCCGCTGTGCACATGGAATACATAGAATGACATCATCCCCCGGGGGAGCGGAGTCCCACAACCCCCACACAGCCTGGATTGTCCCGAAGGACCGTTTCCGGCATCTTTGGCAGCCTCCATATGGTGAAATTTATGGTATTCGCAGAACCCAGGGATTTACGCAGTAAGCAACCCGGGATGCCCCTCAATTAAAATCTATGTATAAATATATATATATATATATATATACAAAATCTATACAGCCCAGACCAGGGGAAAATTTGCCAGCAACCCAGGAGGTACTATGAGGCCAAACCCCAACTAGCCAGGAATATAAGACCGGGAGAGCCCAGCAGGAAGGAATCCCGGATCTGAGAAACAAAAAAAACAAGGGACAATCAGTCATATCCAAACGCCAAAACTGACAAGCATACACAATAGTAAAACACACTGAATGCCAGAGGCGGGTCAGACTAGCAGGGCCAGGGACATAAAAAACATAAAATATGTATAGCTGTAAAATACACAGAATAAGCAAGGACCAGCCGGCATGCCCAAGCGCCTGGCTGAATAACCCCGCTATCTCCCCCAGCGAGGGGGGGGGGGGCCCAAGTAATAGCCGGCATATATAAATAAATATATAAACACATCCCATTTAAGCAAGACCGGCCTCTATGCCCACTAATCCTAAGAGCAACGGCCGATGGGCCGCCCCAGACCTGGTCCCCCTCAGTAACAAGGAAAAAGGAACATAATCCTACCTGGATTCCTATGAAGCTACGGAACACAGAAATGGCGGCCAGCCAGGGAACAAGGAGAGGATGCAGGGCGGACCCAGCGAAAACGCGGGAACCACCGTGGCCCCGCCCCTCCCCATCCCGCCAGACACGGCGCGGGCCGCGCAAGACGCGGCCCCGCCCACCGCTGCACGAGTAAGCAGCGGGCGCCACAAGAGAATGGCGCCCGCATAGACCATCAGGCGGACCGGCATGCCGCCCAGTCCCGCCCGCAGACGAGCACCGTATCCCCTACGGGCCGGCGGCGCAGCACGCCGCCCGGCCCCCAAGGCAGACAATGACACGAGGGGGGAAAAAATGTCAAAAAGACGGGCGCCCGCCCCAATCGTCCCCCCCCCCCCCCGAACCGAAAGGACGGGCCAGCGGTCCCGCCGCCCGTCCCCAAGTGAAAACGAAGGGGCACAGGGTGCCCACCAGCACAGTAACCGGTCGCGACGGACGGCCCCGCAGGCCACCCGTCCAAAAACATACACACACACACCGCCTTCCATACCACATACATGAAAGAAAGTCAATTCTCATGAAAAACCTAATGGGGATATAAGGGCTGGGGCATCCCACGTCCGGATCACCAACCGGAGCACCGCTATGCCCCATAGTATAGGGTCGAGCGGAGGAGCTAATCTCCTAGGCACCATAGGTGCCATCTTACCCTTGCCTGGCCTAAAGCCTAAGCTGGGAGGCTGCCAATAACCAGGGGAACAAACACAAAAGAGCCGGGCAGAAATAGACCATGGGGGGGGGGGGGCCGGGGTGATACCCCGGCTACCTGCAAGCAGGAGACTTTTCTTCTGTCTTGTCGCCACCTTGCAGAGAATAACACTGGGGAATTGTTGGGAGGTACCAGGTATGTATAGACCGGGAGGGGCTTGCTTGCTTTTTTGGAGATCTCTGCAACACTGCCACCTAGCGGTGCATAAACCCTAGTGTAATGTTTAATAAATGAAGTGGGGTGTGTGACATACTTAGAATATATAACTACATGTGTCAACATAACAAGGCATCTTCTAAAATTACTTTCCATGACAGTTAATAGCAATAGAAAAACTGGAAATTGCAAGCCCCGCAGGGCACACATACAACCGGAGGAAAAGGCTTCCACACCGCAGCAGAGTGAAGAGGAAGGGCGGGCCAGCACGGATCGCGCGCCACGCGTGGCCCCGCCCCCTCCCGACGCGGACAAAGACAGCGGTTCCCAGCCATAAGCCGAGAACCGCAAAGGGCGCCAAAGGAGGGGGGCAGGCCGCAGCCAGTGCGCCGAGCCCCCGGCCCCGCCCTCTCCTGAATAAAAGGCGGCATAATGGCCACGCTCCCAGCAAAACTGCGGAGCCGGCCTAGGAACCAGCACGCCGCCTCAACGCCCGCGGCCTGGCCACAGCCAGTCTGTGACCTACCTCTTAAGTGCACTACACAATCACACCAACACACTCACACAAATACACATAGGATGGCCCGGCCAGCCAGGGAAAGCAAAAAGGTCACACAATGGAGGGACAAGCCCCCCCCCCTATAATCCAGGAACAGGGAGCAACACCTAATGCAGTGCAGGGAATAACACGGCCAGGGCATCCCAAACCAGGATCCCGAACCTGGTAGCCGCCTACCCCTTGGAGGGGGTCTCACGGAGGAGCATGGCTCCTAGTTATTACACCGCTAAGGTGTATCCTACCCTCGCCCGGACCCACAGCCAAGGCTGGGAGGCTTAGGGACTTAATTAACAAGGTCCGGGCAGAAATAGGGAAAAGAAATGGCCGGGTGTACACCCGGCTTACCTGCAAGGAAGTAGACAGCCATCTTCTGACTTGCTCGCCGTCTGCAGAGACGATTACTGGGTGATGTGTGGGAGGTCCCAGGTATTTATGGGCCGGGAGGGGCTTCTTTTTTTCTAGTCATCTCTGCAGAAGTTCGCCCTCTACTGGACATAACCCAGAAGTGATTAATCATTCCGAAGCAGGGTGTGAGACATACTTGGAATATTAATGTCACAATGACCAATGGGAATTACGCTGTGCAGCTACCCGGGATGCCCCTTAAATGTCCGCTAGTGGGAGGATTTAATAATTAAGCCCCTAATTTCAATATGGTTAATATAGGGCACAGGACCGGGAGAAACCTCTAATTAAGTTGTCTCGCCTGAAAGACACACTATAATACACTCAGTCAGCATGGCATCTACAACAAATAAACATAAGAAAATCAAAATACAAGCCTGCTGAGGGCACTCACGGACGTCGCAGAGCTTGCACTCCACCGCGATGCCAGGGCAAGATGGCGCTGAGCAGCTCAGGAGGGGCGGGCTGTGCCAAGGGCTAGGCACCGCCCCCTCCAGGAACACAGGGACAGGCCAAAGACAAGCCGCCCCGCAGCCAATCAATGAGCAGCCGGCCCCAGTGACGTCACCTGCCCGCCACCGAGCGCGCGCGCTGGCCTTTCAAAAGTGAATCAATGAGGAGGAAGGAGCGCTGAGCCTATGTGCCAGCGCAGCCGTACAGTGTCACATACAAACACGGACACTGACCCCCCGACTAACCGGGAGAAGGGGGAATATAAGCCCATAGTTACATTTGGGGCATGTAAGGAGGGCTAAAGCGGATGGGGCATCCCATATACAGGCTCACCAAACCTGTGCCGCCTACCCTTTGGTGGGGGATTTGCGGTGGAGCAATACTCCATTAAAAACACCTCTAATAGGTGCTGCCTACCGTCACCCGACCATGCAGCCAAGGCTGGAATGGGTGGGAATAGAACACAGGGCCGGGGCTAAGCAGCCCGGATTACCTGTGAGGAGAGAAGCCATCATCTTGACCTTCGCAGCCCACTTCAGAGAAGGAACTGGGGAATTTAGTGGGAGGTCCCGGGTATATAAGGACCGGGAGGGGCCTCATCTCTGCAGTAAAGCGCCCTCGTAGACTATATCCCAGACGTAATGAATCATTACTGGGAGCAGGGCGTGCCGCATACTTGGAATAGACATGCAGGGCCGCAGGCTTGGTTGCTTCGCTCACCTGCGCATACAGAGAGCAATCTTCTATCTTCGCAGTTTCACTGCACAGGAAACACTGGGAACTCTATGGTTAATCCCATTTTTATAGGGGGCCGGGAGATGCCACAGCTCTTCTGCAGTACACTGCGCCACCTTGTGGCGGAATAACCCGTTATGAATACTGAAGCAGGCCGTGCAATAAGAAAACTGCACGGGCGGGATATAGCTGAGCTTTGCACAGAGCACAGCAATCCCAGAATGCAGAGCGACACTGTCAGAAGGCACTTCCTGTTTGCGGGCTGCCTGAAGCCCCATGAGCTGCTATCTTAGATGTTTAAAGGCTCAGAATACGCAGTAGATGCAGATTTTTAATGTGAGCAATCTGGATTTACGGGGGGGGGCATACAAGATAGGCTCTTATTCAGGGTGAAGGGCTGCTTTCAGTGAATGACAGTACATTCACACTGCTGCACAGGCCGACTCTGCATGCTCCCAGTTGGCTGAGCCAAAGATCTAAGATGTTGGGGGAACGTGATGGATACTGGGAACATTTTTTGTAACCTCGTCCTGCCTGAGCACAGCAGGAAGTTCAGACTGGAATGACTAATTTAATCTTTGCCCAGGAGGAGGGGGTTACATAAAGCTAAGTTAAGGTTTCCCAATCACCATTACGGATATGCAGCGCTAGGCAGTAGCACCCAGGAGGTACACATGGTGCACTACAAGGTGACCCAGAATCTACTTTAGGTTGGTCTGCAAGCTAACAGGGTTGAGCACTGTGGCTTCTTTAAAGTGGACCAACACCCATGGGGATTGGCCCAGGAATCTATAAGATTCCCGGGCCGATCAGATCCCTCCCCGCGGGGCATCTGAAATTGGGATGTCCCACAGGGTGAAACCCCCCAGGACACCCACAAACCTTACCCCCGTTCCAATGGCGCATGCGCGGGCCGCATCTCGCACTTACCTCTATCCAGGCACGCGCCTGCTGTTTCTGAATGGCCGGTGCCACGATGTGGCTGCGGCCTGCGCCATTGGAATGGGGGTAAGGCAAGGTGAATGGGGTGTCCTGGGGTTTCACACAGCAGGGCATCCTGATTTTGGATGCCCTTCAGGGAGGGATCTGATCGGCCTGGGTGTTGGTCCACTTTAAGCATAACTTCTGCAGATGTGTGACCGAGCCCTCTGTTTATAACCAAGTTTAAAGACAGATTATAGGTTGGTCTGCAAGCTAACAGGCTTGAGTGTTGTGGCTCCTTTAAAGTGGACTAACACCCAGGATTTTGGCTATCCTGGGTTTTGGTCCACTTTGGTGGGGCACCCTGTGTGAAACCCCCCCAGAAAGCCCCAAAAACTCACTTCACAGATGCCTGCTGCAGCCCAATCCCCGCCGGACAAGCAGAGCGTGTCCGCCGCCTCCCACGCATCCCTCTTACAGGGAGCGCACCGGCCATTCACAAACGGCCAGCACGGGAGCGCACCCTGCTAGAGGGACATGCGGGAGGTGGCCGTGCATGCGCTGCTGGAATGTGGAAAAGGTAGGATTGTGGGGTTTCACCCCGTGGGACGGGATCCGATCGGCTCGGGAATCATAGATCCCCCTGGGTGTTGGTCCACTTTAAGACTTTTAGACTCAGAATCTATTCCCCACTTCCCCCCCTATAAAGTTTCCTAGAATGAAAATCACACAAGATTTCTATTTACTGCAGCGCTTTATTTCCTTACACGATGGTTTGTTTTCCGGGAGTTACAATTCTCAACTTCAGAATGACTTACAAATTTTGGTTTGTCTACTGTCATGTGAGAACATTAAGGCAACATACAAAAAAATGTACATAAATTAACTCGGATGAATAAATTTACAGGTGTAACTGCAATAAGTTTGTAACTGCTTCTGACCCCCATGTTGGAAACTTGGGAATACAAACTGGGATAAAGAAAAAAAAAAAAAATCCTGGTTCTAAGGCCTGGATGCCATGTTTCTTTTCCAAAAAAAACTTACTAGAAAAAAAAAAAGTGGCAAAACAGAAGTGATCTAATTCCTTCATGAACTCTTACCAGCCTCAGACATGAAATTCTGGAATATTAAGCGCTAAATTGGATATGTGGAAGCCTAACACCTCAGGACACCCTGTACACATCTCCCTAATCGACCTCCCCAATGCGAGCGCAAGAGGGAGGCGTCATTCACAATACTGTCGCAGATCGGCGCTTTCACAGAAATGCAACCTTAACGCGGAGCTTAATTGGCCACCCAGACTGAATGCCAATCGGGGTTTGTATCTAGAGGTGTGTACAGGGCATTGACACCACAGGAATGATGATTATTTGTGTTTCTCTTTTATTTAAATGGAAGAGACAGGTCCAAGTCGTGCATTACAAAACCCCCAAATGACAAAGGATGACTTATAGAATTGTCTCACATTCCGAGGGCAAGTTCGTTTTGGAAGTTGGCTCTATTCCAGTTTCACGAGGCTAGCATGAGGCGTGTACACATCTGCCGAGGCAAATTAATACTTTGAACAACTCATGCAGCAAACGCAACGCATCTGCCGGCAAGTCCATTTTAGAAGCATTTGCGGTGGACGATGGATGGGCCGGACTCGTCGTATTCCTGCTTGCTGATCCACATCTGCTGGAAGGTGGAGAGGGAAGCCAGGATGGAGCCGCCAATCCAGACAGAGTATTTGCGCTCAGGTGGGGCAATGATCTGTGGGGCAGAAAGGGATCATTAGTACCAGCGCCGAGACCAGACTCGAGCCATCACAGGACGACAAGTAGACGATGCTTACCTTGATTTTCATTGTGCTAGGGGCAAGGGCAGTGATTTCCTTCTGCATTCTGTCAGCAATGCCGGGGTACATGGTGGTACCTCCAGACAGGACAGTGTTGGCATACAGGTCCTTACGGATATCCACGTCGCACTTCATGATGGAGTTGAAGGTGGTTTCGTGGATACCACAAGATTCCATACCTATGGGAGAGACGTTACATTTGTTAGCGTTCTGCAGAATTAGACCAGAGCCCCTTGTAAGAACGACCCCACTAACAGGAGGGCGGCAGCAGTCAGACCCCACTAACAGGAGGGCGGCAGCAGTCAGACCCCACTAACAGGAGGGCGGCAGCAGTCAGACCCCACTAACAGGAGGGCGGCAGCAGTCAGACCCCACTAACAGGAGGGCGGCAGCAGTCAGACCCCACTAACAGGAGGGCGGCAGCAGTCAGACCCCACTAACAGGAGGGCGGCAGCAGTCAGACCCCACTAACAGGAGGGCGGCAGCAGTCAGACCCCACTAACAGGAGGGCGGCAGCAGTCAGACCCCTTCTATATGTTGGGAAACCCCATCTCCAAACCAATTACCTTCCCAAGGTAGGTGACATCTTGACACTTAAGGGGCATAAATGGCCATTGTATGCTTAACACCTTTAGTCTGCATTTAACCTATCGGTGAAGTGATTACACATGCCTGGAAAAGTGGACTGCCCCAAATTAGATTCTCAAGCAAGTCCCCAGCATCCTAATTACTAATGATGACCTGACTGTTGGGCACCTATAGCCATCCTATACAACAGGATTAGAACCAGCATCTAGATACCTACCCAAGAAAGATGGCTGGAAGAGGGCCTCTGGACACCTGAACCTCTCATTGCCAATGGTGATGACCTGACCGTCGGGCAGCTCATAGCTCTTCTCCAGAGATGAAGAGGAGGCAGCGGTGGCCATCTCCTGCTCGAAGTCCAGAGCGACGTAGCAGAGCTTCTCCTTGATGTCACGCACAATTTCTCTTTCGGCTGTGGTGGTGAAGCTGTAGCCTCTCTCGGTCAGGATCTTCATGAGGTAGTCTGTCAGGTCACGGCCGGCCAAGTCCAGACGCAGGATGGCGTGGGGCAGGGCGTAACCTTCGTAGATGGGCACTGTGTGGGTCACACCATCACCAGAATCCATCACAATACCAGTGGTACGACCAGAGGCGTACAGGGACAGCACGGCCTGGATGGCAACGTACATGGCGGGGGTGTTGAAGGTCTCGAACATGATCTGCAGGTAAAGAGGGAGAAGAGCCAGTTAGTACTTTGCACACAAGTCAGTCGCACCCCAAACCATGCTAACGTGCCATCATGCAGGTTAAAATAAAAACAAAACAGTTTAGAGTGTAGAAAAAGTAAAGACCAAGCGGAAACAAAAACTGATGAAACAGAAACCTGAGGCTTCAGGAGGGAAATGCCAGAAGAGGAACAGAGCCCTGAAAATGGCGAAAGAAAAATGTTGAAGTCTGAGAAATGAGTGACGAGTAACGAGCTGCTCTACCCCAACTGAAGCACCACCCGAGGCCTGTACGTACCTGTGTCATCTTTTCTCTGTTGGCTTTGGGGTTCAGGGGGGCTTCTGTGAGCAGGACTGGGTGTTCTTCAGGGGCGACACGCAGCTCATTGTAGAAGGTGTGATGCCAGATCTTCTCCATATCGTCCCAGTTGGTGACAATACCGTGTTCAATGGGGTACTTCAGGGTCAGGATACCTCTCTTGCTCTGGGCCTCATCACCTACATAGCTGTCTTTTTGTCCCATGCCAACCATGACGCCCTGCAGAGAGAATAGACGAGACATTTAGACGAGTCTCATTGAGAACACCAGTACATGAGGGCGTTTCTGGGGATAGTCGGGCCTACAAACCTGGTGTCTGGGGCGACCAACGATTGAGGGGAAGACAGCACGGGGAGCATCATCTCCAGCAAAGCCGGCCTTGCACATACCAGAGCCATTGTCAATGACGAGGGCAGCGATTTCATCATCCATGTTTTACTGTAAAAAGAAAAAAGGCAAGCCATTAGTATTCCACTCATACAAACATGTGTTCAAGATGAATAGCTGTGATTGGTTGCTGGGACATGCTTATTGAATGAATGCGTGCAAACAAGGGAGGACCCAGAACTTCATGAATAAGCAAAGGCAGGCCTAAACTCCCAGCCCCAAAATGGCTCATGCTTGGGTGTGGCTTTGACCACACCTTAAGGGTGGGCCACCTGGTAGAGGAAGTGAAAGCCCCACCCCTAATTGCCCGCCAACACCCATGACAGTTCTAAGCCTGGCTTGGGCAACAATCCATAATTACACAGGCCAGCAAACAACTCCCTCACTAGGGAAGCTAGTGGGTTGCTATGGCAATCTTCTACCACTAGGTAGTGTATAGGTCAGGACCCACCCAAGTTAACCTTCAGGGGCGAGACTGGGATTGCTATGGCAACTGCATAACCAGAGACCTCAACTAAACCCAGCATAGTGTACATCTGGTCAGGACCATAGCTCAAAGCAAAAGGGCCAATAGAAATACATAGAGAAGTTGCTATAGGAAGCCCAATCAGAACCCACTTAAAGACTAATGACTGGTTGCTATACAATTGCCCATGTCAACCAGAAACTGGAACAAGGGCAGAAACCCATTGGTTGCTGTAGCCCTAACTCAGCAGGTATCTATACAGTATCCCGTAGCATCCATGAATCTTAAGCAGGTCCTGAAACCCAATTGGCTGCTTTAAAACATTCTGTAACCAATAGGAAACTTTGCCTAAGGTTTCATAAGACAGCTGAAGGTCAGTTGGTTGCTATGGAGTAGCCCCTACAACCCAAAAGGCATCTATATAACAGCCCGTAATACCTTGTAAAGCGCTATGGAAGTTGACGGTGCTATATTAATAGTATGGGCCAGGAAGCTGATTAGTCGCTTTATAATAAAAACTATGCCCAGGCGCTTTCGTAGCAACAGGATGCTATAGCTTAGCCATAGCAACTGGAAACCTTTTAACTGATCAGCTACAAGTCATCCTTTTTATAATAAAAAAAATACACCTTTAAAGCTATTAACAGAGTGGTTGCTATGGAAAAGACCATAGCAACCAATCAGAATCCTTGAAAAGCAGCCCCATATCCAGGCAGGGGAAGCCTGATGGTTGCTTCATAACATCCCATAGAAATCGAAAAACACTTAAGCTAACACAATGAACAGGCCATGGCAACCAATCATAACCCTCAAAGCTTTTAAAAACTAGAGCAGCTGAAAGGCGATTGGCTGCCAACAGCCCACTTAAATAAACCAGAATCTTATTTTAAGAAAACCGATGCATTGGTTGCTATGGGCTAGTGTAGCATAGCAACCTTTCTGGCTGAAGCACAACGGGTGCCCGCAGCGGCCTCGCCCTAATCCCGGCCTAGAAAGTTCCGACCACACCTTAGCCGGCCAGACATGACACCGGAAGCCGTCACGCCTACCCCGCCCACAAGCCTCGAATTATCCCTCCCACCCGGCACCCGCAGCCAATAGGCAGCTTTTTGCCCTTATATGGCAAAGACATGATGAACCAAGGCCACGCCCACCTCGGGCTCGACTGTTACAGCAAAATGTAGGCGGGGCTGAGACAAAGAAAAAAAAAAGCGCGGCATCACCAGTCAGGCCAGTGACGTCAGCGCCCGCCGCACCACCGTGTGACAGGACAAAAGCTTAGCCCCGCCCACCAGCCTGCGGCACCTGTCAGCCCGGGCGGCCAACACCCCGCCCGCCCGGCACAATGGCTGCCCCGCCGCCGCCATGTTCTACACATCCGGAGGAGGCCGTCGCCATGTTCGCCTGTGACATTGACGCTTAAAAAAAAAAGGTAAACGCCCATATTACCTCACTAACCGGTAAAGAGCCCGCCATGTTTCTGCACAGCCCCATGCTTCACTACGGTCACTCGTAGCAGCGTGTAAATGGTAAAACGCAGCTTAAAGCCGCCATTTTACCTCACGTTTATGAAGGGAAATGGCGCCCGATGAGTAATCAGCTCACAAATTACAAAGGGTAAAAACATTTAACCTCAGGACGGCCATAAAGGAGGGAAATTACCTCAGGAAAAGCCATAAAGTAGGGAAATTGCCTCAGGAAAACCACCATTTCCCTCATGTATGGGCTTTCCTTTTCAAATGGGGTAAAATTGCCTCAGAAACTACATGCCACACCCCTAAAGGGGCAAATTTTCATAACGAAAGACTTTCTGGCCCCTAAGGGGCGAATTTACCCGAGGCAAGCGATTCACTTTAGGAAATTTAAGTCTTTCCTCTTCTAATGGGATAAATCACATCAGAAAAGGCAAGTTACCTTAAACTATACCCTATAAAGAGTCATTTACCTCAGGAAAGCCACCTTTTTGCCCCAACAGTTAACCTATAAATGAAATATCCTTCAATGGGGTAATTACCTCAGAACCTACACGCCACACCCTTAAAGGGGCACTAAAGCCACTTTATTGCCCCCACCCTCTAAAAGGAGCAAATTGCCCCCGAATATTAACCTTACCTCAAGAACTAAAGAAAGGGACAAAACCACGTAAAGTTATGGATTCTAATGGGGCAAATTCAAGGGCATGCCACGCCCCTAAAGGGGCAAATTTGCCACAGAAGAGTCACCTTGCCCCAGAGGAAAGCTACCTTCTTGCAATTCGAGGTGAATTTGCCCCGGAATACCATTTTACCCCTCCACAGAAAGCTGCATAGAACCACCACTCGCCCTCCTTGTCACAAAGGCGGGAATCACCTCAAAATCATTAGCTATGACAAACTGCCCGCAAAAATCCCGCCATTTCCTGTCAGCCCTTTATCAAGTATCAGACAGACCACGCCCATGAAGCCTTCAAAAGACAGACAACGCACTACAAGTCCCAGCACAACCATTCCTGTAATAGAGAACGCAAGGCGCATCTCAGAACTACAATTCCCGGCATGCAACGAGAAGGCTTGGCGAGCGCGTTGTATGCCGGGAGCTGTAGTTCTGAGAAGCGCTTTTACACAGTGCAGTCAGCTCCCATTTACATGCTGGGAGTTGTAGTTCTAAGATGCACTCGAGAACTACATTTCCCGGCATGCGCCTGCGCAGCGAATTAAAACAATCCATTAGCTAAGCCCGGTGAATATTTGTTTTTCTGTCTCTTTACCTGGTGTTTTGTTGGGGGGTTTCCTGAACGAGAAATAGAGGAGCTTTGTTGGAGTTGCTCTCGAGTCCGCTGCCGCCGGCTGAATGAGAACCCACGAGCGGCCGTTATTGTATTTAACGTCAGCGCCGGGCGGCTCCGCCCTCCCAGCGCGCGGACCGAACATCGCCAAATATGGGCATCTTTCAGAAATCAGCGGCGCTATTGGCTGGCGGGGCGGGAGAGGAGGCGTGGCGGTGGGCGTGTTGCGCGTCGTCGCCGCGCCTTCTTTTCCCGGAACCCCTGAAGCAGCATGATAGGGTGTATGGCCTTGGCCCTGACAGCGTCACAAAAGCCTGAGCTAACGATACCCGCTTATTATTTCCTGTGCCCGGGTGGGGTAGCTTGGTTGCGCGGTGCCACAGTGTTGCAATGCTTTAAAGGTGTGTGGTGGGCCGAAGAGCTTGCAATCTTTTTACTCTGTCGCCTCTGTTCGTGGTGCAATAAGCCAGTGCAATGGGATTAGTTCTTTTTTACAGTCGATCCGGTTGCCCTGGTCGATTAGTGTCGTCTTTGGAGCAATGAGAACCTTTGCAGAACCTATTTGTGGCCCCTTTAAACCCTCATGATTTGGGACGCCCCCTCCCAGGCACACCCTGGCTATGGTTCCTATTGCTGGGTGATCTTAAAGCAGACCTCTAGTTATAAGCCTCTAGGTCCACTTTAACATTCCCCCATACGGATTTGTGATGCCCCCCTCCTGGTCACGCCCTCGTTATAAGCCCTGGCTATGATCCCTATGCCCTGGCTATAGACTTCAAGGCCTGGCTATGGTCCCTATGTGCTGGCTATAGACTCTAAGCCCTGGCTATGGTTCCCTGTCGATCCGGTTGCTTTGGTTGATTAGGGTCGTCTTTGGAGCAATGAGAACCTTTGCAGAACCTATTTGTGGCCGATTTAAACCCTCATGATTTGGGACGCCCCCTCCCAGGCACACCCTGGCTATGGTTCTTATGACCTGGCTTTAGTTCCTATTGCTGGGTGATCTTAAAGCAGACCTCTAGTTATAAGCCTCTAGGTCCACTTTAACATTCCCCCATACTGATTTGTGATGCCCCCCTCTTGGTCACGCCCTCGCTATAGTCTCTTAAGCCCTGACTATGGTCCCTATGCCCTGGCTATAGACTCCAAGGCCTGGCTATGGTCCCTATGCTCTGGCTATAGACTTCAAGGCCTGGCTATGGTCCCTATGTGCTGGCTATAGACTTCAAGGCCTGGCTATGGTCCCTATGACCATATAGCTATAGACTCTATATGGTCCATATTGTGGGATTTTTCTTAAAGCAGATCTCTAGTTATAAGCCTCTAGGTCCACTTTAACACCCCCCCCATTCTGATTTGTGATGCCCCCCCTCCTGATCACGCCCTGCCTATCGACTCTAAGCCCTGACTGTGGTCCCTATAGCTGGCTGATCTTAAGGCAGACCTCAAGTTTAAAATGTCTAGGTCCACTTCCCCCTCGGGAGTCTTGGTTTGGGATGCAGCACTCGACCTCGCCCTTCTTCTTTGTCTTGCTTTCCTCCCGCCTGGACTGTTCCTTTAAGATGGGCCAAAACCCTGCAGCCCGGAGTGTCCCTTCAAGGTGGGGCAAGACCCTCTGGCCTGGATTGGCAATGTAAGGTGGGCCAAAGTCCTCCAAGGCTGGAGTGGCCCTTTAAGGTGTGCTGAAATCCTGCAGCCTGGAGTGGCCCTTTAAGGTGGGCCAAAATCCTCTAGCTTGGACTGGCCCTTTAAGGTGTACCGAAACCCTGCAATCTGGACTGGCCCTTTAAGGTGTACCGAAACCCTGCAATCTGGACTGGCCCTTTAAGGTGTACGGAAACCCTGCAATCTGGACTGGCCCTTTAAGGTGTACCGAAACCCTGCAATCTGGACTGGCCCTTTAAGGTGTACCGAAACCCTGCAATCTGGACTGGCCCTTTAAGGTGTACCGAAACCCTGCAATCTGGACTGGCCCTTTAAGGTGTACCGCAACCCTGCAATCTGGACTGGCCCTTTAAGGTGTACCGAAACCCTGCAATCTGGACTGGCCCTTTAAGGTGTACCGCAACCCTGCAATCTGGACTGGCCCTTTAAGGTGTACCGAAACCCTGCAATCTGGACTGGCCCTTTAAGGTGTACCGAAACCCTGCAATCTGGACTGGCCCTTTAAGGTGTACCGAAACCCTGCAGCCTAGACTGGCCCTTTAAGGTGTACCGAAACCCTGCAATCTGGACTGGCCCTTTAAGGTGTACCGAAACCCTGCAGCCTAGACTGGCCCTTTAAGGTGTGCCAAAACCCTCCAGCCTGGACTGGCCCTTTAGGATGGACCAAACCCCTCTATAGAAGGTGATCCCTGGTGCAACTATTCCTTATAGGCATCTAATCCTGCAGCATAAGACTTGCTACAGACTTGCCTTGTTCCGGGATCCCGTGGCGGCATCCCAAGTCGGGGTGGGGTTAAACTGGAGTATAGTCTTTTAGACTCAAGTCCCCTTTAAGAAGCCCAAATCAAGAAACTCCATATGATGGGGAACAGGAAATGGCTATACACTGCAGAGAAGCCTGTCTGCTGTTGGAGAAGGTGTGGCTGCTGCACACATATGCAACTGTTTCCTGTCCCCATCAAATGAAGCGCCTCCAGTAAAAGGAGAATCTCATCTGCTTTTGGAGGAGGTGTGGCTGCTGCACATGTATGCAGCTGTTTCTTGTCCCCATCAGATGGAGTTCATCTAGAAAAAGGGGAAGCTCGTCTGCTAAAAGAGGAGGTACAGCTGGACACCTGTGTTTCCTGTATGAGATGCAGTGTGCACTGAATCGAGCGGCGCATTAAACACACCGACGAGGCTTGAGGGGCGGAGTCTTGTCCACGGATTCACCTGTGAATGGTGGACGAGCGCCCGTCGAATTCCCAGGCCCTTGTGTCGAACCTAATCTGTTGCCGCCTGTTGGAGTCTGACTAAGACTAAGTGCCGATCCCGGATGCCCCA
Source organism: Gastrophryne carolinensis (assembly GCA_027917425.1). Classification (NCBI taxonomy): domain Eukaryota; kingdom Metazoa; phylum Chordata; class Amphibia; order Anura; family Microhylidae; genus Gastrophryne; species Gastrophryne carolinensis. The sequence continues at coordinate 85,417 of JAQIHN010000187.1, read as the reverse complement.
CTGTGTGAACCCCACCCAGGCCGGCTGTCGCTCATCCTTCTCAATTCAATTTCTTGTTTGCCAAGTACATTGTGAGATGAACAATGAATTATTTTTGGCATATACACACTGCAACAGTTAACTACAGTTTACATAGAAAAGGGAACAGAGAAACAGAGATACAAATGCTCTTCCATAGTGCAATTGAGTCTGGGACTATGATGCTTGGTTAGCCTTATGGCAGCCCCGGCATCCCTGCAGACGTGCTCTTGCGCTCAGCTTATTTGAATGGAAGCGCGCCAAACACCACAGAGAAACCGGGGACACATCCCTTCCCTACGCCAGATCTCTCTTCAAAACAGCGCTTTATGCTGTATTAACATGCGGGGCCTAAAACGTTGATTTGGCGAGAACCGGTTGAGCGGGCGATCTGTGGAGTTTCACACAGCGGGGCATCCCGAATTGGGATCCCCCAGGGACAAGGACCTATCACCAGAATAGTGAAAATCCTTGGTTCACTTTAAAGTGGAACAAAACAAAGGATTTTGACTATCCCAGGTTTTGTTCCATGCCCCATGGGCATCCCAAATTGTATGAAACCCCCTAAACGCCCAGTACAACTCACCTCTTCCCGGTCCAACTGTGCATGTGCAGGCTCTCGGCAATTCGACAAACTGCTCTGATTGTTTTCAGTGGGGAGCGAGAGCGGCTGCATCCCCTGCATCTTTGGGCTGTGCGCGCTCCCATCTGAATGGCTGGGGTGGTAGCGAATGCGCCGCTGGGGGTGAAGCTGTTATCACTCCCCACGGAAGCTAATCTGAGCTGTTTGCCGAATGACATAGCCATAGTTGAGCCTGCGCATGCGCGGTTGGACCAGGAAGAGGTGAGGTGAGTAGTACTGGGCGTTCTGGGGGGGTTCGCAAAGTGAGGCATCCCAGTTCGGGATATCCCGGGGGGGGGTAGTTCCACTTAATGGGGAAGCATCAGCCGCTCTGGGCTCACGTAGGAGACAGGACTGGGTTTTTTTATTCTTTACCCAACTCCACAAAGGAATAAAGAACAGGATTTCTGGTAAGCTTCAAGTAAAAAGAAAGACACTTTGATCAAAAGATCAAATGGGACAATTGTACGGGGCTACAGTCTATGCAGGCCTCAATAAGGGGGTGACTCAGTCCGATCGATATTTTGTGCTTATGGTGCCATTACAATGGATGGCCCGCCCGGGCCTCACCCCGTGTTTATAGGATGTGTTTGGCCATCATGCGTCCTAATGACCGGGGCTGCGCTTGGATTGGCTGCGGCCCGTCTAGCCAATGAGTGCAGCGATGCCCATATAAGTTATGTTACTGCTTCGTAACAATAGGTGTGTCCTGTGTTGCAGCAGAGGAAGTGGTTGTGTGCGGCAAGGTCTTCCTGTATCTGCTTGCTGACACTTCTTAAAGGTGCAAATGCCATAGAGAGAGAGAGAGCTTTGGAAAACATGTCTGATTATTATAACCGTGTCACCCACCCCTGGCCCCAGGGGTGACCGTATCATCCGACCGCCGCCCGTGTGTACGCGGCAATGTTTAATCAATCAATCGCCCCGGCAGCTACATAGCACGGGATCCCTTAAGGTTGCCCCCTGGCCAGTGTTTTACCGGCAGAGACATTATTGTTTACTCACAGCCTGATGCCTTTCACACTACTCTACCTGCTGAGTATACTGCCAATTACCTGTGAAAAAATAACACCGGCAAGATAATGGCCAGTAAGGTAAAAAAGATACTGGCCAAGTGGCTGATCGATCAAACTGATCGAAAAAAAGGAATCAAACTGTTGGAACCTAGATTGCTCCAAAAATGTCACTGCATTAGACCCTGCGTGACTGCGTTCCCCGTCCTGCTCCCACCTGAGCACGCTCCCCGGTAAAGGTTATATCTCACTGGCTTTCTACACCAGGGCCGCGCCCAGCCAGTATGTTTGCTGGGGAAAGAATGCGGCACTTAATAGACCTGCCCCCCCCCCCCCCCCCCCCCCCCCCCCCGAGCAACAGGAAGCTATTGTGGAGCTGCACATGCCCTTCATTTTCTTTTTTTGCAGATACCTTAGAGGCCCCATCTTGGGTTTGACCTGCTGAGACTAAAACCGAACCTAGCTTCTTATAGACGGTATACAGGCCTGGTTAAAGTGGAACAAAACCCGGGCTGGAGTCTATGAGACTCCAGGGCAGGCTTAAGCCCTCTCCCAGAGACATCTTGAATGCCCTGCTGTGTGAACCCCCCCCCCCCCCCCCCCGCAGGGTGCCCGATAGTCTTACCTTTTCCCGCGTCCACGGTGCCGCAACTGAATGACTGTGCGTGGCAGCGCACAGCCGAAGGGAGAAAATGATGCCGCGTGTCGCCGATGTGTGCAGCCGTTCAGCTTCTCCAGCCGCACATTGATATATGAAAATCTCGGGTTTTGGTCCACTTGAAAGAGGACCAACACCCACCCCTGATCTGAATCTATAAGATTCCCGGGCCAATCAGCTCCCTCCCCGCGGGGCATCCGAAATCAGGATGTCCCCCGGGGTGAAACCCCCCAGAAAACCCCTAAAATCTTACCTTTTAGGCGACGGATAAGCCGCCGCCTCCCGCGCGTCCCTCTAGCAGGGCGCGCTCCCGCGCTGGCCGTTTGTGATGGGGGGTTTCACACAGCGGGGCACCCACTATTGCGGTGCCCCGCAGAAGTGGACCAAGACATGCGGGACACCAAAGGACAGGGGGGGCACGGACTCAAATGCGGGACAGTGCCTCCAAATCAGGGACAGTTGGGAGGTATGGCTTATCTGTGGCATCTGAAGTGGCCACACATGGGCCCTGAATATAATTCAGTGATATTTGAATGTAATGGAAGATTCAGAGCCAGGCGAGAATTCTCACTCCTTTTTTTTAGGAGAGGAAATTGCCATTGACTTTCATTGATTCAGAGCCAGGTGAAAAATTACACCCGTCAGACAATGAAAGTGAAATGTCAGTCTTCCCACCAGGCTCTGAATGGCCCCCTAAGTGTGGGGTGGGCCCCCAGAGCCCGTCCCACCGGTGGGCCACAGACACTGCAGTATTTCTTCTGGCCGCATGGCTCTGCTTGTAATTGCTGCAGACGCTCGCTGACCTATCGCCTCAGCCCAGCAAAAGGAAACTAAAGATTGTGCGGCCAGCGGAACGTCTGCTCCTTCCTGTTCGGCCATCATCGCTATTTACACCCTGTGTGTGACAGAGAGGACGCAAGACGGCTGATTCAGCACCACCAGTATTTGTGTGAGAGAAAACACTTTGCCTTGATTCAATAAAGGTAGAAAAAATTCTCACGGTAGAAAAAGATTCAATTAATGAGAATTTTTTTTCCCCTACCTTTATTGAATCGAGGCCTTTCTCTCATTGTTTTCCCCACTAAGCAATTCAGCACCATATTTAGCTGTGAGGGGTTGGCTCTGCTTGCAACACCCAGGATTTTGACTATACTGGGTTTTGGTCCTTTCCCCGGGGCATCCCGATCCCAAAAGTGCTGCTGGGTCTCTCTTGTGGTGGAAAACCCCGGTTTC
>JAQIHN010000187.1:0-81673 GCA_027917425.1 Gastrophryne carolinensis | reverse complement strand
GGGCATCCCGATCCCCAAAAGTGCTGCTGGGTCTCTCTTTGTGGTGGAAAACCCCGGTTTCATTTGCAAACCAAGGCCACCACCGAATCATCAGCATTGCCGAGGTGCTCAGGACGAGTGTGTGTGTGTGTGTGTGTGGGGGGGGGCGACGGGTTGGCACAATGGGTTTCAGCCATCTTTAAAGTGGACAAAAACCCAGTATTTTGACTATGCTTTGAAGGAATTGTCCCTCTTTTGAGGTCCCCCTGTCCCTCGTTGTTCTCATTTGTCCCTCTTTGAGGTGTAACATGCAGATCTGCAGCAATAAATGATTCATTTGTCTATTCAAAGTGTTTCTATTGTTGTAACTGTTACAATGTAACTCCTATCCATCCCTCAATGAGGGGGCGTGGCTTTATACATCCCTCAATGAGGGGGCGTGGCTTCATCCATCCCTCAATGAGGGGGAGTGGCTTCATCCATCCCTCAATGAGGGGGGTGTGGCTTCATTTACATATTGTCCCTATTTGAGGTGTAACATGCAGATCTGCAGCAATAAATGATTCATTTGCCTATTCAAAGTGTTTCTATTGTTGTAACTGTTACAATGTATCTCCTATCCGTCCCTCAATGAGGGGGCGTGGCTTCATCTATCCCTCAATGAGGGGGCGTGGCTTCATCTATCCCTCAATGAGGGGCGTGGCTTCATCTATCCCTCAATGAGGGGCGTGGCTTCATCTATCCCTCAATGAGGGGGTGTGGCTTCATCTATCCCTCAATAAGAAAGCGTGGCTTCATCTATCCCTCAATGAGGGGCAGTGGCTTCATCTATCCCTCAATAGGGGGCGTGGCTTCATCCATCCCTAGTTGGGGGGGGCGTGACCTAACTTTAAGTGGACCAAAACCCACTCTCTCCAATCTATAAGATTCCCGGGCCGATCAGTTCCCTCCCCTGGGCATCCAAAATCGGGATGCCCCGCTGTGTGAAACTCCCCAGGTCGCCCCATACACTTACCTTTCTTTCCGGTCCAACGGTGCATGTGCGAGCAGCGGCCGCATCCCCGCTATCCCTCTAGCATGGTGCGTGGCTGCACCAAGGATCTGTGAATGGCCGGCGCAGGCACGCTCCCTGTTAGAGGGAAGTGGGGGATGTGGCCACCAGCGAGCCACTTGGCTGACGTGACGTCAGCGGCTCCGAGCGCGCTGATTGGTGCGTTGACTTCGGCGATCTGGGGGGGTTTCACACAGCGGGGCATCCACGATCAGGGTGCCCCGTGCGTAAGGACCAAAACCCAAGATAGTCAAACTCCTGGGTTTTGTTCCACTTTAATGATATGCGCGGGTGGCGTGCCGGCAACGTTTCCTGTTTTCAGGAGCCGCCCTTTTTATAGGTCTCAGCAACCTGTGTAACTACTATTTTGTTATGTCTTTATTTTTGTTTAGGTGGCCCGCTCCTAGGTCATGTGACCGGCCTCACGTGTCGCCAGGAAGATCACTGACACTGAGCGCATGTGCCAGGCCAGGCAGCAATTCCAGGGCTGGCGTCAGCACTGGGCACACCCGGGCAGGTGCACCTCATTCCCCTTTATCATGGGCACCCCCCTATGTAGGTGCAGTAACCAGGGGCAGATTGGCCATTGGGAGCCTTTCTTTCTGTCAGTCCTTTGTTTCTTTCTTTCATCTGACATTTTCTTTCTTTCTTCTTTCCTATTATTTCTTTCTTAATATTTATTTATTATTTCTTTCAGGCTTTCTATTCTTTGTTTCTTTCTTTCTATTGTTTTCTTCTAGTCTTTTTTGCTCTTTATTTCCATCTACTCTTTGTTTCTTTCTTTCATCTATTCACTCTGCCATTCCGTCTCTCTTTTTTTTCTGCCATTTTTCTATTCTTTTTTGTCATTCCTTTTTGTTTCTTTATTCCATCTGTTCTTTCTGCCATTCCTTTTCTTTCTTTCTTTCCTTCTATTATTTCTGTCAGTCCTTCTATTCTTTGTTTCTTCCCTTCTATTCTTTTCTGCTACTTTCTTTCTTTCGTCTATTCGCTCTGCCATTCCTCCTCTCTTTTTTCTGTCATTTTTCTATTCTTTTTGACATTCCTTCTCTTTCTTTTTTATTTAGTCTCTCTCACTTTTTCCTGTTTTTTTTCTGACATTCCTTTTCCCCTTTCTTTGTTTCTGTCATTCATTCTGGGGCTTTTGTTGTTTCTTTCCATTTATTTTTTATACTTCTTTATTTCTTTCCATCTATTCTTTCTTTTTTGTCATTCTTTTTTCTCTTTTTTCCTTCCTGCTTTATTTTCCTTCTTTCATTCCTTCTTTATGTTTAATTCTTTCTGTCATTCCTTCTATATTTTATTATTTCTTTAATTATTTTCTCTGCCATTCCTTCTATTCTTTCTATCAGTCCTTCTCTTTCTTTTTTTCTTTCAGTCCTTCACTTTCTTTATCTCTGTTAGTCCTTCTTTTCTATCCTTCCATCTCCTCTTTTTTCCCATTCCTTCTCTCTCTCTCTTCTTCCTGCTTTTTTCTGTCATTTTATTCTTTCGTTGTTTCTATCATTCATTTCATGCTTTTTGTTCTTTCTTTCTGTCTATTTCTTTTTTTTTTGCAATTCCTTTTCTCTCTTTCTTCCTATACTTTTTCATTGCTTGTATTATTTTTGTCCTTCTATTCTTTGGCAGTATTCATCATACATACAACTTTATAGCCACGCCCCCATCGCAAGGGGGCCAATGAGCCTCAAGAGGCTGCATAAACCCTGAGTCAGCCCTGAGCCATTCAGTTATTATTATTATAATTAATGTTTATTTATATAGCGCCGTCATCTTCAGTAGCGCTGTACAAGGTGTGATTACAGACAAGGTAAAGCATATAGTACAGGAAACAATACAAACTAGATGCCACCAGGTTTATACCAAGTGTTATGACCCCAGGAGACAATAGGAAAGAGAGCCCGGCCCTTGCGAGATTACAGTCTAATAATAATAATTATTATTATTATTAATGTTTATTTATATAGCGCATTCATCTTCCGTAGCGCTGTACAAGGTGTGATTACAGACAAGGTAAAACATATAGTACAGGGAACAATACATTATTATTATTGTTTATTTATATAGCGCCATCATCTTCCGTAGCGCTGTACAAGGTGTGATTACAGACGAGGTAACACATATAGTAGAGGCTACGAGGTATAAACCAAGTGTTGCGAGCACAGGAGACTATAGGAGAGAGAGCCTGGCCCTTGCGAGATTACGGTCTAATAATATTATTATTAATTATTATTATTAATAATGTTTATTTATATAGCGCCATCGTCTTCCGTAGCGCTGTACAAGGTGTGATTACAGACAAGGTAAAACCTTTAGTACAGGGAACAATACAAATGAGATGCTACGAGGTTTATACCAAGTGCTGCGAGCGCAGGAGACTATAGGAGAGAGAGCCCGGCCCTTGCGAGATTACTGTCTAATTATAATAATAATTAATATTAATGTTTATATAGCGCCATCATCTTCCGTAGTGCTGTACAAGGTGTGATTACAGACAAGGTACAGCATATAGTAGAGGCTACGAGGTATAAACCAAGTGTTGTGAGCGCAGGAGACAATGGGAAATAGAGCCGCGCCCCTGCGAGCACACAGTTCTCATCCATTCTCAGGGGCCCCTCATCTGATTGATTGACTCTCTCGCCGGGAGTCGCTTCCTGCCGCACGATGAGGACGGCGATTCTGTATTCAGGCCGCGTGGTTTCCTTTGTGTCACATGCCCCGGATGGATCGGCCCGAGCCTCCGCCATGTGCTTTACAGGATGAGCTCTCGGGCTTTGTGAACTATAGACGGGCCGATGCAGCCTCACGTGACCCCCCCGGGGGTGGCCGGCCCAAGGGGGTGAAAGTGGCAGCTGGAGGGGCCCCGCGGTGTGACTCACTCCTGAGAGGAAGAAGCCGAGCTTCATTTTCTTCTCTGTGACCTGTTATGGTAAATGGGAAGTAGAAATGCTAGACAAGGAAGTCAGCAACCCTCCCCATAACCACTACTATTGCAATAGACACACCGGCCTAAGAAGCAAAGGTGAGCCTCTTTATGGAGGGTGCCTATCCTGTAGACCGGGGGCCTCAGGGGGCAAGGTTAGCTTCTTTATGGATGGTGCCTATCCTGTAGACCGGGGGCCTCAGGGGCAAGGTGAGCCTCTTTATGGATGGTGCCTATCCTGTAGACCGGGGGCCTCAGGGGGCAAGGTGAGCCTCTTTATGGATGGTGCCTGTCCTGTAGACCGGGGGCCTCAGGGGGCAAGGTGAGCCTCTTTATGGATGGTGCCTGTCCTGTAGACTGGGGGCCTCAGGGGGCAAGGTGAGCCTCTTTATGGATGGTGCCTGTCCTGTAGACCGGGGGCCTCAGGGGGCAAGGTGAGCCTCTTTATGGATGGTGCCTATCCTGTAGACCGGGGGCCTCAGGGGGCAAGGTGAGCCTCTTTATGGATGGTGCCTATCCTGTAGACCGGGGGCCTCAGGGGGCAAGGTGAGTCTCTTTATAGATGGTGCCTGTCCTGTAGACCGGGGGCCTCAGGGGGCAAGGTGAGCCTCTTAATGGATGGTGCCTATCCTATAGACCGGGGGCCTCAGGGGGCAAGGTGAGCCTCTTTATGGATGGTGCCTATCCTGTAGACCGGGGGCCTCAGGGGGCAAGGTGAGCCTCTTTATGGATGGTGCCTATCCTGTAGACCGGGGGCCTCAGGGGGCAAGGTGAGCCTCTTTATGGATGGTGCCTATCCTGTAGACCAGAGGCCTCAGGGGGCAAGGTGAGCCTCTTTATGGATGGTGCCTATCCTGTAGACCAGAGGCCTCAGGTGGCAAGGTGAGCCTCTTTATGGATGGTGCCTATCCTATAGACCGGGGGCCTCAGGGGGCAAGGTGAGCCTCTTTATGGATGGTGCCTATTCTATAGACCGGGGGCCTCAGGGGGCAAGGTGAGCCTCTTTATGGATGGTGCCTATTCTATAGACCGGGGGCCTCAGGGGGCAAGGTGAGCCTCTTTATGGATGGTGCCTATTCTATAGACCGGGGGCCTCAGGGGGCAAGGTGAGCCTCTTTATGGATGGTGCCTATCCTGTAGACCGGGGGCCTCATGTGGACCTCAGGTGATCTGCAATGCAGTCCCTCGAACTGACTGGAACCACAGAGCAGGGTGGGATGCAAACTAGGACGCCCCACTGTGTGACACCCATTAAATCGCCACACCCACTCACCTAACCTCATTCCCATGACACATACGCAGGTCACGGCCTCGCTATACCTTTAGCTAGACACATACCCGGGGCAGCCATTTGTGATTTGCCGGCCTGTGCACGCCCCCAGCTAGAGGTGAGTGGGATGCAACCAGTGGCCCGCTCTGCACCATTCAGCTCGCTAGCTGCTGTGATGTCATAGACCCTCCCACCTCTGTGTGTGATGTCACAGCATCTTACATCACTGAATGGAGCTGAGTGCGCTGATTCTGCAGCAGCTGCTGTGATGTCATAGACCCTCCTACTCCTGTGTGTGATGTCACAGCACCTTGTATAACTGAATGGAGCTGAGCGCGCTGATTCTGCAGCAGCTGCTGTGATGTCATAGCCCCTCCCACCCCTGTGTGTGATGTCACAGCATCTTGTATAACTGAATGGAGCTGGGTGCACTGATTCTGCAGCAGCTGCTGTGATGTCATAGCCCCTCCCACCCCTGTGTGTGATGTCACAGCATCTTGTATAACTGAATGGAGCTGGGTGCACTGATTCTGCAGCAGCTGCTGTGATGTCATAGCCCCTCCCACCCCTGTGTGTGATGTCACAGCATCTTGTATAACTGAATAGAGCTGAGCGCACTGATTCTGCAGCAGCAGCTCACTTCAGTGTATAGTGGCTTCCTATCTACTGCACATGGCTGTGGCCAGTGGGGGGGGGGGGGGGGGGGGGGGGCTGTGGCCAGTGGGGGGGGGGGGGCTGGGGCGTGTAACACACTGCATTGTGTTATACGCCCCCCTCACTGGCCACAGCCTGGCCACCGAATGTCGATATTTATTTTTTTAAACAAAAAGTTGCCGCTGCTCTGGCCCTGCCTCTGGACCCCCCCCCATGCATTTGCTTGGTTTGCTTGGTGGTTAAAGTGGACTCAAACGCAGGACTATCCTGGCTTTTGGTCCTTTCCCCTGGGACACCCCGATCGGGGATGCCCTGCTGCATGAAACCCCCCAGATCAGCGAGCGCAACTCCCCTCTTCCCGATCCTACAGCACATGTGTGCCTGCTCGTCCAATCAGCACGCTCGGAGCCGCTGATGTCACACCGTGTAAGCAAGCACCTAAGGCCAGCGGCTCCGAGTGCACTGGCGGCCGCATCCCTCGCTTCCCTCTAACAGGGGGCGTGCCATTCACAAATGCCTGGCGCAGGCACGTGCCCTGCTAGAGGGATAGCAGGGATAGGCCCGCGGCTCGCGCATGCACTATCGGACCGGGAAGTAAGGTAAATGCACCGGGCTCCCTGGGGGGTATCACACAGCGGGCATCCTGATTTTGGATGCCCCGGGGGAGGGATCGAATCTTATAGATTCCCGGCCCATCACGCTGGGTTTTGGTCCACTTTAAGAACGCAGCTGCCTGCAACCCTGAGAGCTGGGACCAAAGTGTTCAGGGCAGTTGAGGAGTCGAACTAACCATTCCCCTCAATAAAACCCCATTAGACCCCATAGAACCCCACTGGCTGCACCTGGTTTGGCAGGGTCTCATTCTATTTTTGCACCCGGGTCCCAGTTGAATACACATTGGTAAAAGCCGGCAATTATTGATGGGCCATGGGGCTGGGGGTGCAGAAACCTTGCCAGGAAGTGTGTGGTAACATTGTGCGTCTGTTGTTTCCCTGTACTATCCACGCAGGAAGCTGCGGTTGTGTAAAGTGCCACCCCGCACCATACAAGGAAGCCAATGACTCTCGGTTGTGTCAGTCTGGGGGGGGGTTACCCTGCTGGCTACACTTGTCCAAAAAAGAAGGGAGTCAAGGTACTGGACATAAATGTTACTATGTAGTAGTACTAAAGTAGTCCGAGCTTCTTTGTAACCCACCCCTTCCTCCCCTGGGCTCAGCTCGATTTAGCCATACTTAGAGCCCTGGGTTTTTGGTCCTTGCCCCTGGGGCACCACGATCGTGCTGTGTGAAACCCCCCCCCAGATCGCCCATAAAACTCACCTCTTCCCAGTCCTACGGCGCATGAGCGGCTGCTCATCCAATCAGTGCTGACGTCCCTTCATCTAAAGGGAGCAGCTCCGAGCATGCTGGCGGGCACATCCCCCGCTTTACTCTTAACAGGGAGCGTGCCCGCGCCGGCCATTCACAAGTGCCTGGTGCGGGCATGCGCCCTGCTAGAGGGATAGCGGGGATGCAGCCGCAGCTCGCTTATGCGCCGTTGGATCCGGAAAGAAGGTAAGTGTGTGGGGCGACCTGGATGGTTTCACTCATCGGGGCATCTCGTTGTTCCCATTTGTCCCTCTCTGAGGTGTAACATGCAGATCAAAGCAATAAATGATTCATTTCCTATTCAAAGTGTTTCCATTGTTGTAACTGTTACAATGTATCTCCTATCCATCCCTCAATGAGGGGACGTGGCTTAATTTAACATTTGTCCCTCTTTCCCACCTTAAAAAGTTGTGAGGTATGTTATAATGACTAATATTTATTTATAAAGAAGAAGCAAACGTGATCACGTGCAGCTATTGGTGCTCTAACTCCGGCCGCTGCACGAATGATGTTACTTCAATTCAATTCAATTCAATTTTATTGTTCGCCAAGTACATCGTGAGATGAACAAGGAATTCTTTTCGGCATATACACAGTGCAAAAAGAAAACAGTACAGATAACTAGGGGAACATGGAAGACAGAGATACGGAAGCAGATAATCTCTTATAAAGTCTTATAAAGAGTATGAGGACCCATCGATTCCAGCTTGATCCTGAGCCTATGATGCCTGGATATTGTTAAGGATGCGGACGGCCAAAGGAAAGAAACCCTTATGGGTCTGTGCGGAAATCTGCAAGGCCAGGCCTGTTGCTGACCCCCCTCGGGGCAGGAGTTGGGGAGCCCTGGCCCGAGTGAGGCAGCAGAAGGGAGACATATTAGGCCTGAATACCAAACATTAAAATAGCGGCTCATCAAAGGGTTCGGCGCCCCGGGGCTGGGCCTGTGTCCATACTAATGGCTCTACAGGGAGCAGATGGCATTCAGGAATTTCCAGTAACGTCCATTAGAGCAAGTCAGTCATTGTATGTAGGGGAAACTCCTTGTGGGCTTTGTAGTGTTTGGTTGCGCTGGAGATACAGCAGATACCCTGAAGCAAGAAGCAGACCCTAACCCCAGCCACCCACCACTCTGAATTGTGCATTGTTGTTTCTAAAGTGCATTGTTATTTGGATAATCAGAATATATGGGGGGGGGGGGGGGGGGGTAACCAGGTGAGGGGCTGCTTTCTGGATGTGCCCTGGTCAAGAGACTGTAAGTTCCCTTTAAAGTGGATCAAAACCCAGGTTTTTTACTATCTTGGGTTTTGTCCTTTCCCCCCGATTAGGGTGCCCGTGAGGAAACTCACGTCATCCCGGTCCTACAGCGTTCATCCAATCAGCGCGCTCGGAGCCGCTGAGCTATGCACGTCTAAGCAACGTCTTAGCAGAACGTCCCTGAGCGCGCTGGCGGCCGCATCCCCCGCCTCCCTCTAACAGGGAGCGTGCCCGCACTGGTCATTCACAAATGGCTGGTGCAGGCACGCTCCCTGCTAGAGGGATAGCGGGGATGCAGGCGCGGCCCTTGCATGCGCTTTTGGATCGGGAAGTAAGGTAAGTGTAGCAGGCGACCTGGGGGGGTTCACACAGTGAGGCATCCCGATTTTGGATGCCCCGGGGGATGGAAATTGATCAGCCGATCCCGCTGGGTTTTGGTCCACTTTAAGGCAAAACATAAGCCAGCACAGGCAGCCCTAACCTTCCCTTGAGGCATCCCAAATCAGGATGCCCCACTGTGTATCCCCCCCCCCCCCCCAGAGTGCCGCACAACTTACCTTTGCCCTGGCTCCTTCTGCCAAGTAAACAATGGATGGCCTTTTTTTAGCTGCCATAGCCACACCCACCTGGCAAATTTGAGATTGAAGATTGGCTGATTTTTCCGGTTCACGTGATAAGCCCGCCGACTGCATCCCTAAGCTCCCTCTAGCCTGAGGCACACGAGGCAAATGAGGCATTTGTGAATGGCCAGCGTGGACATGCTCCCTGTTAGAGGGAAGCGGGGGATGTGGCCACCAGCGCACTTGGAGCCACTGGCCTTAGACAACCTGACGTCAGCGGCTCCGAGCGTGCTGATTGGACGAGTGCCCGTGCCTGCAACGTAGGACCGGGAAGAGGTGAGTTGGCTTAGGTGATCTGGGGGTTTCAAACAGCGGGGCCTCTCCGAACGGGGGACCGAAACCAAGGATAGTCAATTTAAAGCAGACCAAAACTGTCTCTGGGGCATCCCTGCTCTGTGAAATCCCGTGATCCGCCCACTATACGTTTCACATTCCGGACCAGGCTGCCTCAGTGACGGGAAACACCCGGCCGTGAAGTCTTCTAGACTTCAGGTCCAGGTCAAAAGGGTTTTGGTCTGCTTGAAACATCTGGGAAATGAAGCCTTTCTTGTGGCGTCACGTTTATTTAGCTTATCATACCCCAGGTGTCCTCTTGTTTCTTCAGTGCTCGGCTACCTTCTATGGCTAACTCAGCACAACACGTCACCAGAGTCATCTATGCGACTACAGGGTCAAAGGATCTTTTTTATGTTATTGCCCAATTTGGGGCGATAACAGAAATAATTACTCACTGGGTGGGGCGACGGACACTCGGCATGAAAGCTGAAGCTGGCACATTGAGTGACAGGTCAGTCACACAATCCCGTGCAGCACAGTGTGTGATTGTACCGTGGCCATGCAAAGCCCGGCCGGCATCAGGGGAGGATTTGGCTGAGTTGTTTTATAGTTTGAACGTTTGAACGGGGGGGGGGGGGGTTACAAAAAGCTCTGACTTCCTCTTTAAAGAGGAGCAAAACCCACCTGACCTGGATTTCCCCTGGGCATCCCGAATTGGTGTGAAACCCCCCAGGGCGCCAGTAATCACTCACCTTTGCCCGATCCGGCGGTGCCTGCGCGAACTCTCGTCCAATCAGAGCCGCCCGCTTAACTGACGCAACTCGGCAAGGCGGCTGTGATTGTTGTGAATGTGGAGCAAGAGCGACCGCATCTCCGCATCCTCGGGCACGAGTGTAGGACAGGGACGTGGTGCCCGCTCTCGCTCCCCATTTACACTAATCAGAGCTGCTCACCGAATGACATCACTTCAACGGGCAGCTCTGTTTGGACCAGAGCAAGTGCAGGCACCAATGAACCGGGAAGAGGTGAGTCTGCACACGGCAATCTGGGGGGGTTCACACAGCGGGGTATCCCGGGATGCCCCAGGGGTGCAGACCAAAACCTAGGAAAGTGAAAACTCCCAAGAGACTGGGATGGCCTGTTGTGTGCATCTCCCGGCATCACCCTTTCCCTAGTTGCTGCGGTGCATGCTCAGGATGCTCAACCAATCAGCGCCACTCGTTCCTTTCATAATAGAGCGATTGGACGAGCGGCCGTGCGAATCCAAAATTGGGATGCCCCGCTGTGTGACACCCCCCAGGTCGCCCATACTCTCTCCTTCTTTTCCTGGTCCAACGGCGCATGCACGAGCCGCAGCCGCATCCCCACTATCCCTCTAGAGGGCACATGCCCAAGCCAGGCATTTGTGAATGGCCGGCGCGGACACGCACCCTGTTAGAGGGAAGCGGGGGATACAAGCGTCAGCGCGCTCAGAGCCGCTGGCCTGAGATGAAGGCTTAGGCGATGTGATGTCAGCGGATCCGAGCGCGCTGATTGGACGAGCGGCCGTGCATGCGCCGTAAGACTATCTGAATGGCTTTGAGCAAGCGTCTCTGATTGGACGGGAGCCCGCGCATGCGTCGTTGGACTGGGGAAAGGCGAGTGGTGTTATCGGCGCCCCTTTCACACAGCGGGGTATCCCAGCCTTTTAGATTTCAGGCCTGCCGCTGCTGGTTTTTGTTCTGCTTTAAAGCGGACCAAAACCCACTGAACTTGTGAAATACTTTTGAGCAAAAGCCCCTGACGATTCTGTCTTCTTCGGGTGCAGAGCTAGAAATGGTTATTTTCGCTTATCAAATTGCCGTTCCTTCTCTGTAAGATGGCAGGTGATCAGCCATTGCATAGGGGCGGCTATGACATACATGCCACACACAACAGTGGCAATGAATGGAGAAGGTGGAGCTTTACAGCTAAAACAGGTGCCATAACCTGGGATTAGAATGAAGCGGGAGCAGTACATTTCGGCAAAAGATACTATTAGTGGGGAGGGCAATTCAGGGGATGCTAGTTAAAAATGTGGGTTTTGGTCTGCTTTAAGGTCTATGGGTCTCCGAGGTGCCTTTTCTCGTACAGTCGGTGGCGTTTCGCACGGCGGCGATGGGCACGCGCTCATAGAAAAACAAAGCAGGGTGTAAATATAGAAAGCCCCCCCCCCCCCCCCCCGGGTTGGGACGGGGCCAGTAGAATCCCGTGCAGTGAGTATTATGGCCAGGCTGGGAATAAGCGGAGGGTTACATTCTGCCAATGCGATGAGGAAAACATTCGCTGCTGTTTGTTTTCAGTGGAGGAATTCCTGCCGCGCTCTCTTGGTTACTTGCTGCTGGGGGGGGGGGGGCAGAAAATACCAATTTCCACTGCAGATGGCAGCAGCGTGTGAGCGGCTCCTTGGCAGCCCTTTCCTTTATTTGGTTAAATTCGTCCTCCCTATATTTGGTTAGGAATTCCGCTACTAGAGAGTTCCTGTCCCTTAGGTACAAAGAGGCAAGGGAGGCCAGGCCGGATCTGGGGGCAGGTCTGGGTTTCGGGTGACCTTATTTGATGAAACGCTTCTGCATACCTCCCAAGTGCCCCTGATTTGGAGGGACTGTCCCTCTTTTGAGTCCATGTCCCCCTGTTGCTCTCTCTTTGAGGTGTAACATGCAGATCTGCAGCAATAAATGATTCATTTGCCTATTTAAAGTGTTCTATTGTTGTAACTGTTACAATGTATCTCCTATCCATCCCTCAATGAGGGGGCGTGGCTTCATGCATCCCTCAATGAGGGGGCGTGGCTTCATCCATCCCTCAATGAGAGAGCGTGGCTTCATCTATCCCTCAATGAGAGAGTGTGGCTTCATCCATCCCTCAATGAGGGGGCGTGGCTTCATCCATCCCTCAATGAGAGAGTGTGGCTTCATCCATCCCTCAATGAGAGAGCGTGGCTTCATCTGTCCCTCAATGAGAGAGTGTGGCTTCATCTATCCCTCAATGAGAGAGCGTGGCTTCATCCATCCCTCAATGAGGGGGCGTGGCTTCATCTGTCCCTCAATGAGAGAGTGTGGCTTCATCCATCCCTCAATGAGGGGGCGTGGCTTCATCTATCCCTCAATGAGGGGGCGTGGCTTCATCTATCTCTCAATGAGAGAGTGTGGCTTCATCTATCCCTCAATGAGAGAGCGTGGCTTCATCCATCCCTCAATGAGAAAGCGTGGCTTCATCCATCCCTCAATGAGAGAGTGTGGCTTCATCCATCCCTCAATGAGAGAGCGTGGCTTCATCTGTCCCTCAATGAGAGAGTGTGGCTTCATCT
The DNA here is from genome assembly GCA_027917425.1 of Gastrophryne carolinensis. Classification (NCBI taxonomy): domain Eukaryota; kingdom Metazoa; phylum Chordata; class Amphibia; order Anura; family Microhylidae; genus Gastrophryne; species Gastrophryne carolinensis. The sequence continues at coordinate 68,951 of JAQIHN010000187.1, read as the reverse complement.
ATCCCTCAATGAGAGAGCGTGGCTTCATCCATCCCTCAATGAGGGGGCGTGGCTTCATCTGTCCCTCAATGAGAGAGTGTGGCTTCATCCATCCCTCAATGAGGGGCGTGGCTTCATCTATCCCTCAATGAGAGAGTGTGGCTTCATCTGTCCCTCAATGAGAGAGCGTGGTCTCATCTATCCCTCAATGAGAGAGCGTGGCTTCATCCATCCCTCAATGAGAGAGCGTGGCTTCATCCATCCCTCAATGAGAGAGCGTGGCTTCATCCATCCCTCAATGAGAGAGCGTGGCTTCATCCATCCCTCAATGAGAGAGCGTGGCTTCATCCATCCCTCAATGAGAGAGCGTGGCTTCATCCATCCCTCAATGAGAGAGCGTGGCTTCATCTATCCCTCAATGAGAGAGTGTGGCTTCATCTATCCCTCAATGAGGGCGTGGCTTCATCTATCCCTCAATGAGAGAGCGTGGCTTCATCTATCCCTCAATGAGAGAGCGTGGCCTCATCTATCCCTCAATGAGAGAGCGTGGCTTCATCTATCCCTCAATGAGAGAGTGTGGCTTCATCCATCCCTCAATGAGAGAGCGTGGCTTCATCCATCCCTCAATGAGAGAGCGTGGCTCATCTATCCCTCAATGAGAGAGTGTGGCTTCATCCATCCCTCAATGAGAGAGCGTGGCTTCATCCATCCCTCAATGAGAGAGCGTGGCTTCATCTATCCCTCAATGAGAGAGCGTGGCTTCATCCATCCCTCAATGAGAGAGCGTGGCTTCATCCATCCCTCAATGAGAGAGCGTGGCTTCATCCATCCCTCAATGAGAGAGCGTGGCTTCATCCATCCCTCAATGAGAAAGCGTGGCTTCATCCATCCCTCAATGAGAGAGCGTGGCTTCATCCATCCCTCAATGAGAGAGCGTGGCTTCATCCATCCCTCAATGAGAGAGCGTGGCTTCATCCATCCCTCAATGAGAGAGCGTGGCTTCATCCATCCCTCAATGAGAGAGCGTGGCTTCATCCATCCCTCAATGAGAGAGCGTGGCTTCATCTATCCCTCAATGAGAGAGCGTGGCTTCATCCATCCCTCAATGAGAGAGCGTGGCTTCATCCATCCCTCAATGAGAGAGCGTGGCTTCATCCATCCCTCAATGAGAAAGCGTGGCTTCATCCATCCCTCAATGAGAGAGCGTGGCCTCATCTATCCCTCAATGAGAGAGTGTGGCTTCATCCATCCCTCAATGAGAGAGCGTGGCTTCATCCATCCCTCAATGAGAGAGCGTGGCTTCATCCATCCCTCAATGAGAGAGCGTGGCTTCATCCATCCCTCAATGAGAGAGCGTGGCTTCATCCATCCCTCAATGAGAGAGCGTGGCTTCATCCATCCCTCAATGAGAAAGCGTGGCTTCATCCATCCCTCAATGAGAGAGCGTGGCTTCATCCATCCCTCAATGAGAGAGCGTGGCTTCATCCATCCCTCAATGAGAGAGCGTGGCTTCATCCATCCCTCAATGAGAGAGCGTGGCTTCATCCATCCCTCAATGAGAGAGCGTGGCTTCATCCATCCCTCAATGAGAGAGCGTGGCTTCATCCATCCCTCAATGAGAGAGCGTGGCTTCATCTATCCCTCAATGAGAGAGCGTGGCTTCATCCATCCCTCAATGAGAGAGCGTGGCTTCATCCATCCCTCAATGAGAGAGCGTGGCTTCATCCATCCCTCAATGAGAGAGCGTGGCCTCATCTATCCCTCAATGAGAGAGTGTGGCTTCATCCATCCCTCAATGAGAGAGCGTGGCTTCATCCATCCCTCAATGAGAGAGCGTGGCTTCATCCATCCCTCAATGAGAGAGCGTGGCTTCATCCATCCCTCAATGAGAGAGCGTGGCTTCATCTATCCCTCAATGAGAGAGTGTGGCTTCATCTGTCCCTCAATGAGAGAGCGTGGTCTCATCTATCCCTCAATGAGAGAGCGTGGCTTCATCTATCCCTCAATGAGAGAGCGTGGCTTCATCCATCCCTCAATGAGAGAGCGTGGCTTCATCCATCCCTCAATGAGAGAGCGTGGCTTCATCCATCCCTCAATGAGAGAGCGTGGCTTCATCCATCCCTCAATGAGAGAGCGTGGCTTCATCCATCCCTCAATGAGAGAGCGTGGCTTCATCCATCCCTCAATGAGAGAGCGTGGCTTCATCCATCCCTCAATGAGAGAGCGTGGCTTCATCTATCCCTCAATGAGAGAGTGTGGCTTCATCTATCCCTCAATGAGAGAGTGTGGCTTCATCTATCCCTCAATGAGGGGTGTGGCTTCATCTATCCCTCAATGAGAGAGCGTGGCCTCATCTATCCCTCAATGAGAGAGCGTGGCTTCATCTATCCCTCAATGAGAGAGTGTGGCTTCATCCATCCCTCAATGAGAGAGCGTGGCTTCATCCATCCCTCAATGAGAGAGCGTGGCCTCATCTATCCCTCAATGAGAGAGCGTGGCTTCATCCATCCCTCAATGAGAGAGCGTGGCTTCATCCATCCCTCAATGAGAGAGCGTGGCTTCATCTATCCCTCAATGAGAGAGCGTGGCTTCATCCATCCCTCAATGAGAGAGCGTGGCTTCATCCATCCCTCAATGAGAGAGCGTGGCTTCATCCATCCCTCAATGAGAAAGCGTGGCTTCATCCATCCCTCAATGAGAGAGCGTGGCTTCATCCATCCCTCAATGAGAGAGCGTGGCTTCATCTATCCCTCAATGAGAGAGCGTGGCTTCATCCATCCCTCAATGAGAGAGCGTGGCTTCATCCATCCCTCAATGAGAGAGCGTGGCTTCATCCATCCCTCAATGAGAGAGCGTGGCTTCATCCATCCCTCAATGAGAGAGCGTGGCTTCATCTATCCCTCAATGAGAGAGCGTGGCTTCATCCATCCCTCAATGAGAGAGCGTGGCTTCATCCATCCCTCAATGAGAGAGCGTGGCTTCATCTATCCCTCAATGAGAGAGCGTGGCTTCATCCATCCCTCAATGAGAGAGTGTGGCTTCATCCATCCCTCAATGAGAGAGCGTGGCTTCATCCATCCCTCAATGAGAGAGCGTGGCTTCATCCATCCCTCAATGAGAGAGCGTGGCTTCATCCATCCCTCAATGAGAGAGCGTGGCTTCATCTATCCCTCAATGAGAGAGCGTGGCTTCATCCATCCCTCAATGAGAGAGTGTGGCTTCATCCATCCCTCAATGAGAGAGCGTGGCTTCATCTATCCCTCAATGAGAGAGCGTGGCTTCATCTATCCCTCAATGAGAGAGCGTGGCTTCATCCATCCCTCAATGAGAGAGTGTGGCTTCATCCATCCCTCAATGAGAGAGTGTGGCTTCATCCATCCCTCAATGAGAGAGTGTGGCTTCATCCATCCCTCAATGAGAGAGCGTGGCTTCATCTATCCCTCAATGAGAGAGCGTGGCTTCATCCATCCCTCAATGAGAGAGTGTGGCTTCATCCATCCCTCAATGAGAGAGCGTGGCTTCATCTATCCCTCAATGAGAGAGCGTGGCTTCATCCATCCCTCAATGAGAGAGTGTGGCTTCATCCATCCCTCAATGAGAGAGTGTGGCTTCATCCATCCCTCAATGAGAGAGCGTGGCTTCATCTATCCCTCAATGAGAGAGTGTGGCTTCATCTATCCCTCAATGAGAGAGCGTGGCTTCATCTATCCCTCAATGAGAGAGCGTGGCTTCATCTATCCCTCAATGAGAGAGCGTGGCTTCATCTATCCCTCAATGAGAGAGCGTGGCTTCATCTATCCCTCAATGAGGGGGCGTGGCTTCATCTATCCCTCAATGAGAGAGTGTGGCTTCATCTATCCCTCAATGAGAGAGCGTGGCTTCATCTATCCCTCAATGAGAGAGCGTGGCTTCATCTATCCCTCAATGAGAGAGCGTGGCTTCATCTATCCCTCAATGAGAGAGCGTGGCTTCATCTATCCCTCAATGAGGGGGCGTGGCTTCATCCATCCCTCAATGAGGGGGCGTGGCTTCATCTATCCCTCAATGAGAGAGTGTGGCTTCATCTATCCCTCAATGAGAGAGCGTGGCTTCATCTATCCCTCAATGAGAGAGCGTGGCTTCATCTATCCCTCAATGAGAGAGCGTGGCTTCATCTATCCCTCAATGAGAGAGCGTGGCTTCATCTATCCCTCAATGAGAGAGCGTGGCTTCATCCATCCCTCAATGAGAGAGTGTGGCTTCATCCATCCCTCAATGAGGGGGTGTGGCTTCATCCATCCCTCAATGAGGGGGCGTGGCTTCATCCCTCAATGAGGGGGTGTGGCTTCATCCATCCCTCAATGAGGGGGCGTGGCTTCATCTATCCCTCAATGAGAGAGTGTGGCTTCATCCATCCCTCAATGAGAGAGCGTGGCTTCATCTATCCCTCAATGAGAGAGCGTGGCTTCATCTATCCCTCAATGAGGGGGTGTGGCTTCATCCATCCCTCAATGAGGGGGCGTGGCTTCATCCCTCAATGAGGGGGCGTGGCTTCATCCATCCCTCAATGAGAGAGCGTGGCTTCACCCATCCCTCAATGAGAGAGCGTGGCTTCATCTATTCCTCAATGAGAGAGCGTGGCTTCATCCATCCCTCAATGAGAGAGTGTGGCTTCATCTATCCCTCAATGAGGGGGCGTGGCTTCATCCATCCCTCAATGAGGGGGCGTGGCTTCACCATCCCTAAATGAGGGGGCGTAGCCTAATTTTACAAATGTCCCTTTTTCCCACCCTGAAAAGTTGGTAGGTATGATTCTGGATTCTTATCTTAAAGAGGACCAAAACCCACTGGAACTTGTAAAATACATTTGGCCATAGCTCCTGCCAATACTCCCCTCTTAGAGTGTAGAACTAGAAATTCATACCTTCGTTTTTCGAATCGCTCTGGCAGGGCCGGATTATGAGGGGGGTGCAAGGGGCGCGCACCCGGGGCCTCCACCACTTGCCCTCCACCAACCTTTGGGTTATGGTTTGGTCCGGGAGGCTTTACAGTCTTTGGTCTGACCGGCCGCGGGGCCGGCAATAAAGCTATCGGCAGCAGTGGGGGTGCGTCTGGGCAGCTAAAGCCACCACAGGGCAGGACGGAGAGTCTAGAGCAGCAAAGCCGCCGCCAGCAACGCTACAGTGATGGGTGCAGAGCTGTCACTGCACATAAGCCACCAAGCACAGCCGCTGGCAGCTCAATGCAGGGAACCAGCCGGGCGACTACACTGCCCCCCACCCAGAATGGCAAAGCAGCACCCGCACAAGAGGGGCACAAGGGACTCCATCTGACCTTCCAGTAAGTGGGCGGAGCCAGACAACCACCAATCAGTTACTTGGCTGGACTATTATTTTATACTGTATCTGGGGCCTCCACCAGATTTTGTGCCCAGGGGTCTCCGGCTCTGCGCCCTGGAACACTTTTTTTTGTTATCCCTTTATTTAAGATGGCAGGTGATCAGTCATTGTATAGGCGGGGCTATGACATCATCGCCACACACAACAGTGGCAATAAATGGAGGAGGCGGAGCTTTATAGTCAAAGCAGGCGCCATTATAGGGCATTAGGGTGAAGTAGGAGCAGTGAAAGTTGGCAAAAGGTGCTCCTCATGGGGGGAGCAATTCAGAGGATGTTAGTTAAAAATGTGGGTTTTGGTCCGCTTTAAAGCAGAACAAAGCCCACCAGCGGCCAGCCTGGAATCTAAATGAATCCCGAATCGGGATGCCCCGCTGTGTGAACCCCCCCCCAGGGCACCGGTAATCACTCACCCTTGCCTGATCCAGCAGCGTATGAGCGAGCTCTTGTCCAATCAGAGACGCCTGCTTAAAGTGGACCAAAATCCAAGATTTTGACTATCCTCACTTTTGGTCCTTGTTCCCAGGGCACCCGATCGGGGATGCCCCACTGTGTGAAACCCCGCAGGTCATCTGATCTCACTCACCCTTCCCCGGTCCTATGGCACATGCACAACCCTCTCGTCCAATCAGCGCGCTCGGATCTGCTCCCCCCCTTTGTCTAATAACTCGTCTAAGGCAAGCGGATCTGAGCACGCTGGGCTGACGTATCCCCCGCTACCCTCAGACAGGGAGTTTGCCCGCGCCGGCCATTCACAAATGCCTGGTGCGGGCACGCCCTGCTAGAGGGATAGCGGGGATGTGGCTGCAGCTCTTGCATGCGCCATTGGACCGGCAAAGAAGGTGAGTTTCCGGGCGACCTGGGGGGTTTCTCACAGCGGGGCATCCCGATTCTGGATGCCCCAGGGGAAGGGAATCCACCAGCCCTGTCTTCTTATAGATTTCAGATCCGTTGGGGAGTGGGCTTTGGTCCTCTTTAACTGATGTAATTCCGCAAGGCGGCCCTGATTGTTTACTATGGGGAGCGAGAGCGGCCGCATCCCTGGGCTGTGTGCGCGCTCCCGCCCTAGCCAATCAGATACCCTGGGGCGCGAGCGTGGGCCTGCAGGGGATGCGGATTCTCTCGCTCCCTATTCACTCTAATCAGAGCTGCTTGCTGAATTGCGTCACTTTAGCGGACGGCTCTGATTGGACGGGAGCCCGTGCAGGCATTATTGGACTGACAAGAGGTGAGTCTGAATACAGCGATGGTGGGGGTTTCACACAGTAGGGCATCCCAATGTGGTGCATGTGCGGGCTTTCGACCAATCGGAGCTGTGTATTGAACTGACGTAATTCCGCAAAGTGGCCCTGATTGTTTACTATGGGGAGCGAGAGCGGCCGCATCCCCGGGCTGTGTGCGCGCTCCCGCCCTAGCCATTCAGATACCCTGGGGCGCAAGCATGGGGCAGCAGGGGATGCGGCTGCTCTCACTCCCCATTCACTCTAATCAGAGCCACTCTTTGAATTGCGTCACTTTAGCGACGGCTCTGATTGGACGGGACCCCGCACAGGCGGCGTTGGACCGGCAAGAGGTTAGTCTGAATGAGGCGATGGTGGGGGTTTCACACAGTGGAGCATCTCAATGCGGTACATGCGCGGGCTTTCGCCCAATCAGAGCCTTCCGCTGAACTGACGTAATTCCGCAAGGCGCCCCTGATTACTATGGGGAGCGAGAGCGGCCGCATCCCCGGGCTGTGTGCGTGCTCCCACCCTAGCCAATCAGATACCCTGGGGCGCGAGCGTGGGCCTGCAGGGGATGCGGATTCTCTCGCTCCCTATTCACTCTAATCAGAGCTGCTTGCCTAATTGCATCACTTTAGCGGACGGCTCTGATTGGACGGGAGCCTGTGCAGGCATTATTGGACTGACAAGAGGTGAGTCTGAATACAGCGATGGTGGGGGTTTCACACAGGAGGGCATCCCAATGTGGTGCATGCGCGGGCTTTCGACCAATCGGAGCTGTGTATTGAACTGACGTAATTCCGCAAGGCGCCCCCTGATTGTTTACTATGGGGAGCGAGAGCGGCCGCATCCCTGGGCTGTGTGCGCGCTCCCGCCCTAGCCATTCAGATACCCTGGGGCGCGAGCGTGGGGCAGCAGGGGATGCGGCTGCTCTCACTCCCCATTCATTCTAATCAGAGCCACTCTCTGAATTGCGTCACTTTAGCGACGGCTCTGATTGGACGGGACCCCGCACAGGCGGCGTTGGACCGACAAGAGGTTAGTCTGAATGAGGCGATGGTGGGGGTTTCACACAGTGGAGCATCCCAATGCGGTACATGCGCGGGGTTTCGCCCAATCAGAGCCTTCCGCTGAACTGACGTAATTCCGCAAGGCGCCCCTGATTACTATGGGGAGCGAGAGCGGCCGCATCCCCGGGCTGTGTGCGCGCTCCCGCCCTAGCCAATCAGATACCCTGGGGCGCGAGCGTGGGGCAGCAGGGGATGCGGCTGCTCTCACTCCCCATTCATTCTAATCAGAGTCACTCTCTGAATTGCGTCAATTTAGCGACGGCTCTGATTGGACGGGACCCCGCACAGGCGGCGTTGGACCGGCAAAAGGAGAGTCTAAATGCAGCGATGGTGGGGGTTTCACACAGTGGAGCATCCCAATGCGCCAAACTGAACTGTAATGTAACGGAATTCGGCAATGGGGAGCAGTGAGTGTCTGGAGGGGGGTTGATGGATTGCTGATGATGGGGGCCCGTGGTGGTGGCCCTGCTATGGGGCCCCATCACGGCTATGTATGCCCCTGCCCTTATGGTTTATGGGAGCAGCCATGATGGGTTTACTGGGGCATGTCGGCCTTTTTACTTATTGAGAGGAGACGGGAGGGAGACACACTTTATCTTGTATCTCAATAGAAGACAATGGGGTGGCAGCCGCAGTAATCCCATCATGGCTGATCCCATTAGATCTCAAGATTTGTGCTGGACTGTACCTTAAATTCCGTGGACACTTTTGCTGATTCATGTTTTTTTTTTAGAATCCTTTTTATAGGATTGTACAGCGCCGCGGCATATGATGGTGCTTTATAAATAACCAATAATACTAATAGGATTCTATCTGGCTTATTGGAATTATTTTGGTGCATATGCTTCAGACTTAGTTGAGAATTTCCCTTTGTTTTTAAAGGTTAAAGCAGAACAAAACCCAACTTGGCCGGCCAAAAAAAAAAACTCCAGGGCCGGCTGCTGATCTTCCCCTGGGGCATCTCAAATTGGGATGCCCCGGTGTGTGAACCCCCCTCCCCAGGGTGCCATAGAACGTGTCTTTACCCTGGCTCCCCTACCAATGTAAATATCAGTGGTCGTATCCCCGTCCCTCGTTGTTCTCATTTGTAGAACGAGGGGAGGGTGGACTAGACTAAAGGAGCTTCTAGAAATACGGGCTCAGCCAGTGAAAGCGATAAAAAGTGAAAAAATAAGGAGATGCCTTTTAAGGCCAGACAAGTATATTTAAGGTAAACTTTAGAGAAAGCGCAGGGCTCTCCGTCAGAGCCGGTTGGCACGACACCGCGCCTGACGCAGAGAACTAGGTTTTTCACGAAGGCTCAGCTTAAATACACTCAGATGGCATAAAAAGGCCTCTCCTTATCTTCTCACCCAGGGCTTGGCCGGACCTGGAGTCTTTTAGCCGATCTAGCAACTTTGAGGCGTCACTATCTGGGATGCCCTACTGTGGGAGCCTGCCAGGCTCTTATTCAGGGTGAGGGTCCGGATTAATGTGGGCAATCTGTATGTACAGGGAGGAGACATATAAGATAGGCTCTTATTCAGGGTGAGGGTCTGGATTAATGTGGGCAATCTGTATGTACGGGGGGGGGGAACATATAAGATAGGCTCTTATTCAGGGTGAAGGTCCAGATTAATGTGGGCAATCTATATGTACAGGGTGTGGGAAACATACAAGATAGGCTCTTATTCAGGGTGAGGGCCCGGATTAATGTGGGCAATCTGTATGTACAGGGGGGAAACATATAAGATAGGCTCTTATTCAGGGTGAGGGCCCGGATTAATGTGGGCAATCTGTATGTACAGGGGGGAAACATATAAGATAGGCTCTTATTCAGGGTGAGGGTCCAGATTAATGTGAGCAATCTGTATGTACAGGGTGTGGGAAACATACAAGATAGGCTTTTATTCAGGGTGAGGGTCCAGATTAATGTGGGCAATCTGTATGTACAGGAGGGAAACATACAAGATAGGCTCTTATTCAGGGTAAGGATCCGGATTAATATGTGGTAATGCTAGTAGAAAAACATCCAAGATGGCGCCGAGCATGGCAGCCTCGGAAGGAGCTCTCCCATAGAGACAGAGGTTTTTTATAGTGTGTCCAGCAAATGTTCAACCTCTATGGAGATTCCCCCTTCCAGAAAATATTCCTTGTATGTATTCTGTACCTACTTGGCGACAAATAAAGTATTCGTATTCGTAATGTGAGCAATCTGTATGTACGGGGGGGGGGGGGGGGGGGGGACATACAAGACAGGCTCTTATTCAGGGCGAAGGTCCAGATTAATGTGGGCAATCTGTATGTACAGAGGGGGACATACAAGATAGGCTCTTATTCAGGGTGAAGGTCCAGATTAATGTGGGCAATCTCTATGTACAGGGGGTACACATATAAGATAGACTCTTATTCAGGGTGAGGGTCCAGATTAATGTGGGCAATCTGTATGTACAGGGGGGGAACATATAAGATAGGCTCTTATTCAGGGTGAGGGTCCAGATTAATGTGGGCAATCTGTATGTACAGGAGGGAAACATACAAGATAGGCTTTTATTCAGCGTGAGGGTCCAGATTAATGTGAGCAATCTGTATGTACAGGGTGTGGGAAACATATAAGAAAGGCTCTTATTCAGAGTCAAGGACCGCTTTAATATTAACCCTTTAAGTGCCAGACTACGTTTCACTATTTTGTGCTACACATGTTCAACCTTGATTTTTGAAGGGATTTCCAGGGACTTCCCTGGGCTTCAACATGAAATGTCTTGTTTGGCCTTTTTTAGTGGATTCTCAATACTTATAAATAGTAATTATACAATAAAAAATCTATTTTTTGCAATTTGTAGTGTTTTTTTAATAAAAAATAAAAAGTGTAAGTTTGTCAATAAAATTTGATTGAGTGTGAAACCCCAATTTCTCCCGGTCACAGCGGTACCACTTATGTTTAGGTAGACACCCTTTCCTGCTCAGGAGACTCCCCCAAACTGAAACGGAGCTTTTGGAGATTTTCAGATAAAATACAACTGCGATATGCGCTATGCGCACCTTGCAGTTTTTCCAGAAAAACAACCCTTTACATTTGAAATACCCCCCACAAACTATATATTCTCTGGAAGTACACGCCTCAAGCTTTCTAGGCGTACCAGGCTTGTTTATGTGGGCATAATCCCTCAATCAATTCTTTGGTTGCACAGAGTTTCCCTAAAAAAGAATAAAAAGGAACAATCAAAGCCACATTTTCCTAAAAAAAACTATATGCAAACAAGAAAAAACTGGTAAAATCTGAAAAAGCAACATCCCCCGAACAGAACAATACCCAACATGCATAGGTACTGTCAAGGGAAGAGTTGCCAAACACCTCAAAGTAAAGCTTGTGCGTAACGGTAATTTTAATTGAAAATTTCAGCTTTGCAGACAAAGTGCGCACCTTGCAATTTTTCAACCAAAACAACCCTTTACATTTAGAATATCCCCCATAAACCATATATCCCCTGAAAGTACACACGTTAAGCTTTCTAAGCGTACCCAGCTTGTTTTAGTGGGCTCATCTTTCTGGAAGTAATCCCTCGAAGAATTCTAAGGTTTCTCAGGGTTTCCTTAAAAAAATTTTATAAAAAAGCTGAATAAAAACATGTTTTCCTAAAATATCAATATGCAAACAAGAAAAAACAACGAGGGGTCAGGTGAGTTTTTAACTTTTAGACTTTTTTTCCTGTGGGGGTTTAAAGTCAGCTGCGTGAGACTCGTGTAGCTGGCACTAAAAGGGTTAAAGGTGTATCTGGCGGCTCATTGTGTGTTTTAGTTACTAAACTGTTAGAGGGGGTTAAAATAAAGAACAGCATCACTTTCTTCCTTTTCCCGGCCTCCGAGCGATAACGCGTCCGGTTATCGCGTCATATGACGCATTGAGAAAGAACAAAGCGCCTTTACCAGGTATCGCGGAGGCCTCAGGCTAGGTGACCGGCTTGTTATTGCGGAGGCTTTGCCAGTAATGGCTGAATGTGATGAATCAGCTGCCGATGTGCGGAAGACACCACTCTGCCGTGGCACGCAGCGCGCGGCACAGGAACTAATCAGCATGCACAGATGGAGCCGGGCCTACGCCCTGCCTGGCACTCGCACAAGACCCGCTTCACATCAGCTTGCCATTCTCCTTGTGCGCCAAGCTGCACCCTGATCCCTGCACCCATCCCACTCACCAATCATCTCCACATCAGCGAGCAGAGCCCCTACGTTTCGGGGCAGCACCTTCCTGGCAGCCGCAACCTTCAGTAACTTTCCTGTGCCAGTAATGACATTAAAGACGCCTTTTATCTTCCTTCTCTTTCTATAGAGCGGATACATTCTGCTAATGTCAGAAACCCAAATAGCTACTGAAATGGCCCCAACCAGGGCTGGCACACGGTGACATAGCAAAGATAGAGATGGAGAGAATGTGAGAGAAGGATGAAGGGAAGAGGGGCAGTGAGAATGTGAAAAGATAAAGATGGCGGGAAAGCAGGACAGGGAAATAAATGAGAGAGATGCAGGTGATGGCACAATGAAGATAGAGAAAACATTAAAGGCAATGCTGAAGAGAAAGAAAGACTGAGGTCAAGTGTAGAAGCGAGAGAATGGGATCATGTGGAAGAGAGAGAGAAGGGGAAAATGTGGAAGAGAGAGATGAATGAATGCAGGTGCATAGCTATCAACTTTTCAGGGTGGGAGACAGGGACATTTGTTAAAATAGGCCACACCCCCTCATTGAGGGATGGATGAAGCCACGCCCCCTCATTGAGGGATGGATGGAGCTACGCCCCCTAATTGAGGGATGGATGAAGCCATGCCCCCTCATTGAGGGATGGATGAAGCCACGCCCCCTCATTGAGGGATGGATAGGAGATACATTGTAACAGTTACAATAGAAACATTTTGAATAGGCAAATGAATCATTTATTGCTGCAGATCTGCATGTTACACCTCAAAGAGGGACAATATGTAAATGAAGCCACGCCCCCCAGTGAGGGATGTATGAAACCACGCCCCCTCATTGAGGGATGGATGAAGCTACACCCCCCCCCCATTGAGGGATAGATGAAGCCACGCCCCCTCATTGAGGGATAGATAGGAGATACATTGTAACAGTTACAACAATAGAAACACTTTGAATAGACAAATGAATCATTTATTGCTGCAGATCTGCATGTTACACCTCAAAGAGGGACAATATGTAAATGAAGCCACAACCCCTCATTGAGGGATGGAAGAAGCCACACCCCCTTTTTTGGGGGATGGATGAAGCCACGTCCCCTCATTGATTAATTAGGAGACAGGTTGTAACAGTTAAAATAGAAACCCTTTGAATAGGGAAATTAATAATTTATTACTGCAGATCTGCATGTTACACCTCAAAGAGGGACAAAGGAGAACAACAAGGTGCAGGGAGACATGGACTCAAAAGAGGGACAGTCCCTCCAAATCAGGGACACTTGGGAGGTATACAGGTGATGGCACACTGAAGATAGAGAATTAAAGGCAAAGCTGAAGAGAAAGACTGGGCCTTCCCCTGGGGCATCCCGAATTGAGATTGCCCGCTGTTTGAAACACCCCAGATGACTTGTAATTGCTTACCTGTTCCCAGTCCAACTGCACATGTGCGGGCTCTCATCCAGCCAGAGCCGTTTGCTGAATGACACGGTCACGGCAAACGTCTCTGACTATTTACATTGGGGAGTGAGAGCAGCCGCGTCCCCTTGCTTGCGCTCCCCATTGAAGAACATCAGAGCCATTTGCCAAATAACATAGGCATAATAACATAGGCATGGCCAATGGCTCTGATTGGACGAGAGCCTGCGCTCTCCCGCGTCCAGCCTTTTTGAAAGGCTGGGTGGAGAGCGCACGCCTTAGCAGGGGATGTGGCCTGCGAGCATGTCGTGGGACCCCCGAGAAAGGTGAGTGTGCGCTGCGATTCCTGGGGTGTTTCACACAGTGGGGAGACCCAACTGGGATGCCACAGTCTTTTTTGACCCCAGGGCCGGTTAAGTAAGGTGGGCGGTCCTCTTTAAATGCTACATTTCTGTCACACGTGGATGGTAAAGGTAAGCCTCATGGCGGCAGCGCTGGACCCGCTGAAGAGGCAAAGCTCTCCTTCTTCGGGATGCCTGAGGACGGCCCTTTGTGCTCCAGAGGCTTTCATCTCAGTGATCAGCCATTGAAGCCCTCATGTGACCTCACGCGTCATGTGACCTTGGCTGAATGAAAGCCTCACAAGCGCCAATTATCATTGGCAATGAGCCGAATCTTCTAAGGGCCAATCAGAAAGAGATTTCAGCTCCTCTGTTTATAATTGTGGTTTAGATTCAGGGCCTTATTCATGAATGGATAGCGCCAGGTAGCGCCTATACAGCGGCAGGTGAGCGCCGGACGCGGCAGCAATTACACATTTATGAAGCCGAATCTGGTGAGCGACTGGAACAGCGCCATGTAGCGTCCGATTCATCATCATCCCTGGCTCAGCGTACAGCGCCTGCGTTCAGCCTTGCAGAGCGCCACGTCTTACCTCTCGCTACCTGGCGTCTCCCATACATTTCTATGGACGATCCTTAAATCCCTTTCCTGATCCCAATTTTTATTTCTTAAAAAAAATCTAAAATCTTTCTGACATGTTTCCTGGGCAAGAAAATGACATTTTTGAAAACTTTTTGGATTAATAATATTTTTATGCAGAATTGTCCTCACATGTCTGGTATTAAAGTGTCATGTTACAATGTTATAACAATGTCATTCCATATGTTTTCGCTTTGTTACTGGTGGATACATGTTTATAAAGGGACTTTAATCACACAGCCTCTGGCACTATGGGCTACAACTACATGATTTTGAGCGCCGGCGCTGTGTGAGGCTGTTATTTTTATGAATGTGGTGTGAGTCAGTCGCTCTGAGCTGGCGCTCACATTTGGTCCCATACAGCATAGTACTGTGACTCACACATCATATTCATCAATGCCGGCCCGCGACTGAGGCGTTCTGAAACAATGATCCATGGCCGAGCACAGCGAGCACTAGCGGGCGCTCTGAAATCTGCTCTACAGACGCTCATCTGTCGCTACCTGGCGCTAGTAATGAATCAGCCTGCCCGTTGCTTCTTATCCTTCCTGTGTCTCCCTTTGTTTCCGGGTGACCCCAGGAACTGTCCTCTCAGCCAAGCCATGGGTGTCACCAGCGCAAACAAGTAAAGAGGAAGAAAAACTGAAGCTGGATCCCGAAAGTGGCGCCCAGTGATGTCACAACCGGTAATAGAAAGCTGACCCGAGTCCTCTAACACTAACTATCTGGGGTAGTGTTCTGCTTAATCCGGACCTTCACCAGGATTTATTGACAAGCCCAGATACTTATAAAACAATTCCCCAGCATCTAAAGTTAATATATTTTACGTTTTTAGTCACTTATTATTCTTTCCCCCCACTGGGCTGCAACTCTGTTCAGGACTTTAGGATACGGGCGCCGCCATCTTGGATGTTTAAAGGCTCATAACACGTAGTAGATGCAGGTAGGATGATTTTTAATGTGGACAATCTGTATGTACAGGGTGTGGGAAACATATAAGATAGGCTCTTATTCAGGGTGAAGGTCAGGATTAATGTGAGCAATCTGTATGTACAGGGTGTGGGAAACATATAAGATAGGCTCTTATTCAGGGTGAAGGTCAGGATTAATGTGAGCAATCTGTATGTACAGGGTGTGGGAAACATATAAGATAGGCTCTTATTCAGGGTGAAGGTCAGGATTAATGTGAGCAATCTGTATGTACAGGGTGTGGGAAACATATAAGATAGACTCTTATTCAGGGTGAAGGTCCGGATTAATGTGAGCAATCTGTATGTACAGGGTGTGGGAAACATATAAGATAGGCTCTTATTCAGGGTGAAGGTCCGGATTAATGTGGGCAATCTGTATGTACAGGGTGTGGGAAACATATAAGATAGGCTCTTATTCAGGGTGAAGGTCCGGAATAATGTGAGCAATCTGTATGTACAGGGGGGGAAGACATATAAGATAGGCTCTTATTCAGAGTGAAGGTCTGGATTAATGTGAGCAATCTGTATGTACAGGGGGGGAACATACAAGATAGGCTCTTATTAAGAGTGAAGGTCTGGATTAATGTTAGCAATCTGTATGTACAGGGGGGGAAAACATATAAGATAGGCTCTTATTCAGAGCGAAGGTCTGGATTAATGTTAGCAATCTGTATGTACAGGGGGTAAACATACAAGATAGGCTCTTATTCGGGGTGAGGGTCCGGATTAATGTGAGCAATCTGTATGTACAGGGGGGGAAACATATAAGATAGGCTCTTATTCAGAGTGAGGGTCCGCTTTAAAGTGGAACAAAACCTGAGATTTTGAATATCCCGAGTTTTGGTTCCCGCGCCAGGCATTTGTGAATGGCGCCCAGTGATGTCACCACCAGTAAGAAAAAGCTGACCCAAGTCTACTAACACTCATTACAAAACTATCTGGGGTAGTGTTCTCCTTAAAGTGGAACAAAACCTGAGATTTGGTCCTCGCCCCTGGGGCATGCAGATTTTGGGAAACCCCCTTTAGATCACCCATAAAAACTCACCTTTCCCGGGTCCTATGGCGCATGTGTGGGCGCGCAGCCAGTGTGCTCAGCTCCAGTCAGGCCTTTTGGTTAGGATTCGGCTAAGAGAGCTGAATGCAGCTGAGCGCGCCAACATCCGCATAGCAGGGGTTTCCCATGCCAGGCATTTGCAAATGGTTACACACGGCTGGCTAAAGGTATAGCGTTTCATATTGTGGGGCATCCCAAAACGGGATGCCCCTGGGAGAGGGACTCAGGCGGCCCTGGAGTCTTATAGATTCCAGGGGTGCCCCTGATGGATTTTGATCTATTTTTAATTAAAGCGGAATATATCTCCATTGTCAAATGAGGAAATAAATGCACACTGGTAAATGACAGTACTCACAGGGTGCACGACCCGGGGCAGTCTCCCAGCCCCACAGCGATAAAGCAGCCCTAAAATCAATTACCAGACACAGGCAAATGATTGAATAACAGGCAGACGATAAAATAACCTCTGACGCGTTTCGGACGCTTAGGAGTCCTTAATCATAGATCATACCCTAACGCGTCAGAAATAGAATAATGTATTTTTACAATGAAAGAAAAATTCCTCTTTAACTCTTTAACTTAAAGCAGAGCAAAACCCAGGGCTGCCAGCCATGGAATCTAAAAGATTCCCCAGGGGCATCCCAGAACAGGATACTCTGCTGTGTGAACTGCCTGGGGAGCTGCAAAACTTACCTGCTTCCTGGTGCCAAAGGCGATGTAAACAACGGGTGGCCGCATCCCCGGGCTGTGAGCGCGCTCCTGGATTTTGACTATCCTTGGTTTTTCTCCTTTTCCCGGGGCATCCCGATTGGGGGTGCCCCACCGTGTGAACCCCCCCCCCCCAGATTGAAGCCAACTCACCTTATCCCTGTCCCACTGCACATCTAAGAGCAGCGACTGCATCCTCCACTTCCCTGTAGCAGGGCGCGTGCCCGAGCTAAGCATTGGTCATTTCTACTGGTGGGCCCCCAGAGTCACTTCTACTGGTGGACCCCAGAGTCACTTCTACTGGTGGGCCCCCAGAGTCATTTCTACTGGTGGGCCCCCAGAGTCATTTCTACTGGTGGACCCCAGAGTCACTTCTACTGGTGGGTCCCAGAGTCATTTCTACTGGTGGGCCCCCAGAGTCATTTCTACTGGTGGACCCCAGAGTCACTTCTACTGGTGGGCCCCCAGAGTCACTTCTACTGGTGGGCCCCCAGAGTCATTTCTACTGGTGGACCCCAGAGTCACTTCTACTGGTGGGTCCCAGAGTCACTTCTACTGGTGGACCCCAGAGTCACTTCTACTGGTGGACCCCAGAGTCACTTCTGCTGGTGGGCCCCCAGAGTCACTTCTGCTGGTGGGTCCCAGAGTCATTTCTACTGGTGGACCCCAGAGTCACTTCTACTGGTGGGTCCCAGAGTCACTTCTGCTGGTGGGCCCCCAGAGTCACTTCTACTGGTGGAGCCCCAGAGTCACTTCTACTGGTGGAGCCCCAGAGTCACTTCTACTGGTGGAGCCCCAGAGTCACTTCTACTGGTGGAGCCCCCAGAGTCACTTCTACTGGTGGGTCCCAGAGTCACTTCTACTGGTGGAGCCCCAGAGTCACTTCTACTGGTGGAGCCCCAGAGTCACTTCTACTGGTGGAGCCCCAGAGTCACTTCTACTGGTGGAGCCCCAGAGTCACTTCTACTGGTGGGCCCCAGAGTCACTTCTACTGGTGGGCCCCAGAGTCACTTCTACTGGTGGGCCCCAGAGTCACTTCTACTGGTGGGCCCCAGAGTCACTTCTACTGGTGGGCCCCAGAGTCACTTCTACTGGTGGGCCCCAGAGTCACTTCTACTGGTGGGGCCCCAGAGTCACTTCTGCTGGTGAGCCCCAGAGTCACTTCTACTGGTGGGTCCCAGAGTCACTTCTACTGGTGGGCCCCAGAGTCACTTCTGCTGGTGAGCCCCAGAGTCACTTCTACTGGTGGGCCCCAGAGTCACTTCTACTGGTGGGCCCCAGAGTCACTTCTGCTGGTGAGCCCCAGAGTCACTTCTACTGGTGGGTCCCAGAGTCACTTCTACTGGTGGGTCCCAGAGTCATTTCTACTGGTGGGTCCCAGAGTCATTTCTACTGGTGGAGCCCCAGAGTCACTTCTACTGGTGGGTCCCAGAGTCACTTCTACTGGTGGGCCCCAGAGTCATTTCTACTGGTGGAGCCCCAGAGTCACTTCTACTGGTGGGTCCCAGAGTCACTTCTACTGGTGGGCCCCAGAGTCATTTCTACTGGTGGAGCCCCAGAGTCACTTCTACTGGTGGGTCCCAGAGTCACTTCTACTGGTGGAGCCCCAGAGTCATTTCTACTGGTGGGTCCCAGAGTCACTTCTACTGGTGGGCCCCAGAGTCATTTCTACTGGTGGAGCCCCAGAGTCACTTCTACTGGTGGGTCCCAGAGTCACTTCTACTGCTGGGCCCCAGAGTCACTTCTACTGGTGAGTCCCAGAGTCACTTCTACTGGTGGGTCCCAGAGTCACTTCTACTGGTGGGCCCCAGAGTCATTTCTACTGGTGGGTCCCAGAGTCATTTCTACTGGTGAGCCCCAGAGTCATTTCTACTGGTGGGTCCCAGAGTCATTTCTACTGGTGAGCCCCAGAGTCACTTCTACTGGTGGGCCCCAGAGTCATTTCTACTGGTGAGCCCCAGAGTCATTTCTACTGGTGGGTCCCAGAGTCACTTCTACTGGTGGGCCCCAGAGTCATTTCTACTGGTGGAGCCCCAGAGTCACTTCTACTGGTGGGTCCCAGAGTCACTTCTACTGGTGGGCCCCAGAGTCATTTCTACTGGTGAGCCCCAGAGTCATTTCTACTGGTGGGTCCCAGAGTCACTTCTACTGGTGGGCCCCAGAGTCATTTCTACTGGTGGAGCCCCAGAGTCACTTCTACTGGTGGGTCCCAGAGTCACTTCTACTGGTGGAGCCCCAGAGTCACTTCTACTGGTGGGCCCCAGAGTCACTTCTACTGGTGGGCCCCAGAGTCATTTCTACTGGTGGGTCCCAGAGTCACTTCTACTGGTGGGCCCCAGAGTCACTTCTGCTGGTGGGCCCCAGAGTCACTTCTACTGGTGGGTCCCAGAGTCACTTCTACTGGTGGAGCCCCAGAGTCACTTCTACTGGTGGGTCCCAGAGTCACTTCTACTGGTGGGCCCCAGAGTCATTTCTACTGGTGGAGCCCCAGAGTCACTTCTACTGGTGGGCCCCAGAGTCACTTCTACTGGTGGGCCCCAGAGTCATTTCTACTGGTGAGCCCCAGAGTCATTTCTACTGGTGGGTCCCAGAGTCACTTCTACTGGTGGGCCCCAGAGTCATTTCTACTGGTGGAGCCCCAGAGTCACTTCTACTGGTGGGTCCCAGAGTCACTTCTACTGGTGGAGCCCCAGAGTCACTTCTACTGGTGGGCCCCAGAGTCACTTCTACTGGTGGGCCCCAGAGTCACTTCTACTGGTGGAGCCCCAGAGTCATTTCTACTGGTGGGTCCCAGAGTCACTTCTACTGGTGGGCCCCAGAGTCACTTCTGCTGGTGGGCCCCAGAGTCACTTCTACTGGTGGGTCCCAGAGTCACTTCTACTGGTGGAGCCCCAGAGTCACTTCTACTGGTGGGTCCCAGAGTCACTTCTACTGGTGGGCCCCAGAGTCATTTCTACTGGTGGAGCCCCAGAGTCACTTCTACTGGTGGAGCCCCCAGAGTCACTTCTACTGGTGGGTCCCAGAGTCACTTCTACTGGTGGGCCCCAGAGTCATTTCTACTGGTGGAGCCCCAGAGTCACTTCTACTGGTGGGCCTCCAGAGTCACTTCTACTGGTGGGTCCCAGAGTCACTTCTACTGGTGGGCCCCAGAGTCATTTCTACTGGTGGAGCCCCAGAGTCACTTCTACTGGTGGAGCCCCCAGAGTCACTTCTACTGGTGGAGCCCCAGAGTCACTTCTACTGGTGGGTCCCAGAGTCACTTCTACTGGTGGAGCCCCCAGAGTCACTTCTACTGGTGGAGCCCCAGAGTCACTTCTACTGGTGGGTCCCAGAGTCACTTCTACTGGTGGGCCCCAGAGTCATTTCTACTGGTGGGCTCCCAGAGTCACTTCTACTGGTGGAGCCCCAGAGTCACTTCTACTGGTGGAGCCCCAGAGTCACTTCTACTGGTGGAGCCCCAGAGTCACTTCTACTGGTGGAGCCCCAGAGTCACTTCTACTGGTGGGCCCCAGAGTCACTTCTACTGGTGGAGCCCCAGAGTCACTTCTACTGGTGGGTCCCAGAGTCACTTCTACTGGTGGAGCCCCCAGAGTCACTTCTACTGGTGGGCCCCAGAGTCACTTCTACTGGTGGAGCCCCAGAGTCACTTCTACTGGTGGGCCCCAGAGTCACTTCTACTGGTGGAGCCCCAGAGTCACTTCTACTGGTGGGCCCCAGAGTCACTTCTACTGGTGGGCCCCAGAGTCACTTCTACTGGTGGAGCCCCCAGAGTCTCTTCTACTGGTGGGTCCCAGAGTCACTTCTACTGGTGGGCCCCAGAGTCACTTCTACTGGTGGGCCCCAGAGTCACTTCTACTGGTGGAGCCCCCAGAGTCTCTTCTACTGGTGGGTCCCAGAGACACCCTGGTCAGACCCTGATGCCCAGCACTGCTGTACTGGGAGTAAAAGCGGCTTCGTGCTGCACGCTCCTGTGCGCTCTTGCCTTGTACTTTGGCCCAATGCAAATATTACCTGCTTTTAGCTGGATCAAAGGCCTCTTCTATTTGTAGATACAATTCTAACAATTAGTGATACATTGTAACAGTTACTGATACATGTTTATCAGTAGCTTTCTATGTATTACATTATTAGAGGCCATTTATCAGTTAGGCTTATATCCAGGGCCACTTACAGAACCATTATACCAGACTGTATAGTGCACTTGGGATGCCACAAATAAACAAATTGCAGGTTCTGGTGATGAAACCCGTCGGGGTATTTTCTTAGTAACCCTGTGGGCCTGTCTGCGCCTCGTTCATCATTCTGTAAGGGGGGATCCCGATGGCAGTGCTCAGGCCCTTTGTCTGTACTTTGCCTGTAAAGCGATCTGCAAGTCCAGACGGCCGGCGGCGAAATTCTTCAGGTTCGGGATGCCAGGAGGGAGGCCGAGGATTCCTAGAGAAACAGATCGTATATCACAAATACAATGCGTGTCACAGCGTCCCACCCTCCCGTGTCTCGCAGCAACCAAAAAGCGGGACTGAGCAGAAATTACACCTGAGGCCCATCGAAGAAGAAAGAAAAAAACAACAACAATCCCAGGGACATCCATGCTGGATATCAGCCATAGGACATCCATGCTGGATATGAGACATAGGACATCCATGCTGGATATCAGACATAGGACATCCATGCTGGATATGAGGCATAGGACATCCATGCTGGATATCAGGCATAGGACATCCATGCTGGATATCAGACATAGGACATCCATGCTGGATATCAGGCATAGGACATCCATGCTGGATATCAGGCATAGGACATCCATGCTGGATATCAGGCATAGGACATCCATGCTGGATATCAGACATAGGACATCCATGCTGGATATCAGGCATAGGACATCCATGCTGGATATCAGGCATAGGACATCCATGCTGGATATCAGGCATAGGACATCCATGCTGGATATCAGACATAGGACATCCATGCTGGATATCAGGCATAGGACATCCATGCTGGATATCAGGTATAGGACATCCATGCTGGATATCAGACATAGGACATCCATGCTGGATATCAGGCATAGGACATCCATGCTGGATATCAGACATAGGACATCCATGCTGGATATCAGACATAGGACATCCATGCTGGATATCAGGCATAGGACATCCATGCTGGATATCAGGCATAGGACATCCATGCTGGATATCAGGTATAGGACATCCATGCTGGATATCAGGCATAGGACATCCATGCTGGATATCAGACATAGGACATCCATGCTGGATATCAGACATAGGACATCCATGCTGGATATCAGGCATAGGACATCCATGCTGGATATCAGGCATAAGACATCCATGCTGGATATCAGGCATAAGACATCCATGCTGGATATCAGGCATAGGACATCCATGCTGGATATCAGGCATAGGACATCCATGCTGGATATCAGACATAGGACATCCATGCTGGATATCAGACATAGGACATCCATGCTGGATATCAGGCATAGGACATCCATGCTGGATATCAGGCATAGGACATCCATGCTGGATATCAGGTATAGGACATCCATGCTGGATATCAGGCATAGGACATCCATGCTGGATATCAGACATAGGACATCCATGCTGGATATCAGACATAGGACATCCATGCTGGATATCAGGCATAGGACATCCATGCTGGATATCAGGCATAAGACATCCATGCTGGATATCAGGCATAAGACATCCATGCTGGATATCAGGCATAGGACATCCATGCTGGATATCAGGCATAGGACATCCATGCTGGATATCAGGCATAGGACATCCATGCTGGATATCAGGCATAGGACATCCATGCTGGATATGAGACATAGGACATCCATGCTGGATATCAGGCATAGTACATCCATGCTGGATATCAGGCATAGGACATCCATGCTGGATATCAGCCATAGGACATCCATGCTGGATATCAGCCATAGGACATCCATGCTGGATATCAGGCATAGGACATCCATGCTGGATATCAGGCATAGGACATCCATGCTGGATATCAGGCATAGGACATCCATGCTGGATATCAGACATAGGACATCCATGCTGGATATCAGGCATAGGACATCCATGCTGGATATCAGGCATAGGACATCCATGCTGGATATCAGGCATAGGACATCCATGCTGGATATCAGGCATAGGACATCCATGCTGGATATCAGCCATAGGACATCCATGCTGGATATCAGACATAGGACATCCATGCTGGATATCAGGCATAGGACATCCATGCTGGATATGAGACATAGGACATCCATGCTGGATATCAGGCATAGGACATCCATGCTGGATATGAGACATAGGACATCCATGCTGGATATCAGGCATAGGACATCCATGCTGGATATCAGGCATAGTACATCCATGCTGGATATCAGGCATAGGACATCCATGCTGGATATCAGGCATAGGACATCCATGCTGGATATCAGACATAGGACATCCATGCTGGATATCAGGCATAGGACATCCATGCTGGATATCAGGCATAGGACATCCATGCTGGATATCAGACATAGGACATCCATGCTGGATATCAGGCATAGGACATCCATGCTGGATATCAGGCATAGTACATCCATGCTGGATATCAGGCATAGGACATCCATGCTGGATATCAGGCATAGGACATCCATGCTGGATATCAGGCATAGGACATCCATGCTGGATATCAGCCATAGGACATCCATGCTGGATATCAGGCATAGGACATCCATGCTGGATATCAGGCATAGGACATCCATGCTGGATATCAGACATAGGACATCCATGCTGGATATCAGGCATAGGACATCCATGCTGGATATCAGGCATAGGACATCCATGCTGGATATCAGGCATAGGACATCCATGCTGGATATCAGGCATAGGACATCCATGCTGGATATCAGCCATAGGACATCCATGCTGGATATCAGGCATAGGACATCCATGCTGGATATCAGGCATAGGACATCCATGCTGGATATCAGGCATAGGACATCCATGCTGGATATCAGGCATAGGACATCCATGCTGGATATCAGGCATAGGACATCCATGCTGGATATCAGACATAGGACATCCATGCTGGATATCAGGCATAGGACATCCATGCTGGATATCAGGCATAGGACATCCATGCTGGATATCAGGCATAGGACATCCATGCTGGATATCAGGCATAGGACATCCATGCTGGATATCAGCCATAGGACATCCATGCTGGATATCAGACATAGGACATCCATGCTGGATATCAGGCATAGGACATCCATGCTGGATATGAGACATAGGACATCCATGCTGGATATCAGGCATAGGACATCCATGCTGGATATGAGACATAGGACATCCATGCTGGATATCAGGCATAGGACATCCATGCTGGATATCAGGCATAGTACATCCATGCTGGATATCAGGCATAGGACATTCATGCTGGATATCAGGCATAGGACATCCATGCTGGATATCAGGCATAGGACATCCATGCTGGATATCAGACATAGGACATCCATGCTGGATATCAGGCATAGGACATCCATGCTGGATATCAGGCATAGTACATCCATGCTGGATATCAGGCATAGGACATCCATGCTGGATATCAGGCATAGGACATCCATGCTGGATATCAGGCATAGGACATCCATGCTGGATATCAGCCATAGGACATCCATGCTGGATATCAGGCATAGGACATCCATGCTGGATATCAGGCATAGGACATCCATGCTGGATATCAGACATAGGACATCCATGCTGGATATCAGGCATAGGACATCCATGCTGGATATCAGGCATAGGACATCCATGCTGGATATCAGGCATAGGACATCCATGCTGGATATCAGGCATAGGACATCCATGCTGGATATCAGCCATAGGACATCCATGCTGGATATCAGGCATAGGACATCCATGCTGGATATCAGGCATAGGACATCCATGCTGGATATCAGACATAGGACATCCATGCTGGATATCAGGCATAGGACATCCATGCTGGATATCAGGCATAGGACATCCATGCTGGATATCAGACATAGGACATCCATGCTGGATATCAGACATAGGACATCCATGCTGGATATCAGCCATAGGACATCCATGCTGGATATCAGGCATAGGACATCCATGCTGGATATGAGACATAGGACATCCATGCTGGATATCAGACATAGGACATCCATGCTGGATATCAGGCATAGGACATCCATGCTGGATATCAGGCATAGGACATCCATGCTGGATATCAGACATAGGACATCCATGCTGGATATCAGACATAGGACATCCATGCTGGATATCAGGCATAGGACATCCATGCTGGATATGAGACATAGGACATCCATGCTGGATATCAGACATAGGACATCCATGCTGGATATCAGCCATAGGACATCCATGCTGGATATCAGGCATAGGACATCCATGCTGGATATGAGACATAGGACATCCATGCTGGATATCAGACATAGGACATCCATGCTGGATATCAGACATAGGACATCCATGCTGGATATCAGGCATAGGACATCCATGCTGGATATCAGACATAGGACATCCATGCTGGATATCAGGCATAGGACATCCATGCTGGATATCAGGCATAGGACATCCATGCTGGATATGAGACATAGGACATCCATGCTGGATATCAGGCATAGGACATCCATGCTGGATATCAGGCATAGGACATCCATGCTGGATATCAGGCATAGGACATCCATGCTGGATATCAGGCATAGGACATCCATGCTGGATATCAGACATAGGACATCCATGCTGGATATCAGGCATAGGACATCCATGCTGGATATCAGACATAGGACATCCATGCTGGATATGAGACATAGGACATCCATGCTGGATATCAGGCATAGGACATCCATGCTGGATATCAGACATAGGACATCCATGCTGGATATCAGGCA
Source organism: Gastrophryne carolinensis (assembly GCA_027917425.1). Taxonomy (NCBI): domain Eukaryota; kingdom Metazoa; phylum Chordata; class Amphibia; order Anura; family Microhylidae; genus Gastrophryne; species Gastrophryne carolinensis. The sequence continues at coordinate 43,057 of JAQIHN010000187.1, read as the reverse complement.
TAGGACATCCATGCTGGATATCAGACATAGGACATCCATGCTGGATATCAGGCATAGTACATCCATGCTGGATATCAGACATAGGACATCCATGCTGGATATCAGGCATAGGACATCCATGCTGGATATCAGGCATAGGACATCCATGCTGGATATCAGGCATAGGACATCCATGCTGGATATGAGACATAGGACATCCATGCTGGATATCAGGCATAGTACATCCATGCTGGATATCAGACATAGGACATCCATGCTGGATATCAGGCATAGGACATCCATGCTGGATATCAGACATAGGACATCCATGCTGGATATCAGGCATAGTACATCCATGCTGGATATCAGACATAGGACATCCATGCTGGATATCAGGCATAGGACATCCATGCTGGATATGAGACATAGGACATCCATGCTGGATATGAGACATAGGACATCCATGCTGGATATCAGACATAGGACATCCATGCTGGATATCAGACATAGGACATCCATGCTGGATATCAGACATAGGACATCCATGCTGGATATGAGACATAGGACATCCATGCTGGATATCAGGCATAGTACATCCATGCTGGATATCAGACATAGGACATCCATGCTGGATATCAGGCATAAGTGCCCATTCTTTGCGGCTTTGGTAGCCCAACGTTTCGGGCACATGTGCACTCACTGCTTGTATTTGTCCCTCTGCATGGATGGGTTAGATGCGGAGGAAATATTCCTTTGTGTGCGCAATAGCCATATATTTGTAAAAATCCAAAGCAACCCAGACACAATATTAAAGTGGACCAAAATCTAGGATAGTCAATATTTTTAACTATCCTGGGTTTTGGTCCTTTCCCCAGGGGCGTGCCTTGCTGTGTGAACCCCCCCAGATCGCCGCAGCCAACTCACCTCTTCCCGGTCCCACGGCGCGTCTAGGAGCCGCATCCTCCGCCTCCCTCTAACACGGAGCGTGCCCGCGTTGGCCATTAACAAATACCTGGCGCAGGCATGCTCCCTGTTAGAGGGTAGCGGAGGATGCGCCCGTCAGAGCTGCTCTTAGATGCGCTGTGGGACCGGGAAGAGGTGAGCTAGGGTCGGGCGATCTGGGGGGTTTCACACACCAGGGCGCCCCCAATCGGGGTGTCCACGGGGAGAGGACCAAAACCTAGGATAGTCAAAATCCTGGGTTTTAGTCCACTTTAAATGCAGAGGAAATATTGCAATATGGCACTAGCCATATATGCAAAAGAATCCAAAGCAACCCAGACACAATATTAAAGCATAACAAAACCCCGGGATGCAAGTCCTGGAGTCTCAAAGTCCTTATAGACTCGAGGTGGGTGTTTCTTCTGTTTAATATGCACAGCATACAGCGCTGATTGGACGAGATCCAGCGCATGTACCATGGGACCGACGCAAAGATTTGTTTGGAGGGTGATCTGGGGGGGTTCACACAGCGGGGCATTCCAAATTGGCATGACCCAGGCAAACAGAACTATATCTGGGTTGGTCTAAGTCTTGTGTCCACTTTCCCTAGAGGCAGACATGTGGGATGCCCTGCAGCGTGAGACACCTGTAAACTCAACTTAAACCTTAATTTACAACCGCTGCAAAGTTTCGCTGCACTCCTCAGCATCGCCGCTCGCCCGTGGTCTGTGCAGCTATGCAGGGCTCCGTTTATGTGGGCCCTTGGGTGACATGGTCTCAGGGGGCCCCTTTGTGGTGAAGAGTCGCGTCACATGACCGAGGGACGTCCCAAATCTGGATGCCTCCTAAGGATCCTGCTATAAACTAGAGTTTTGATCTACTTTAAAGCGCACCAAACCCCTTTAAACCTGACCTCGGAGTCTAAATGAATCTAGATCCTCCTGATTTTGGATGCCCCTGTGTGTGACCCCTCCTCCCCCCCTTTGTTCATTACTTACCTGGAACTGGTGAATGCGCTGTGGGATCCCCAGTTTGAGTTACCGGCCAAACCAGGGGGGGGTCTTTCACAAACAGTGGCATCCCAAATTGTAAAGCGGACCAAAACCCAGGGGTGGAATTGCTTGCATAGCGGGTATGCCAGCGATCCCAGGGGGTATCACACAGTAGGGTATCACAGATTGGGATGCTCCAGGGATAGGAAATCAGCTGCGGGTGGGCAACTTAAAAGCAGAACAAAACCCGGCACTTCCTCCCCTGGAATCTAAATCAAGATGCCCCGTTGTGTGGAACCCGGCCATTCGAGGAGATGTGGCACCAGCTGTGGCGGTGCTCTCCCAGTCCACCGCCGGTCAAGCTCCGTCGCACACCCCAAAAGCCGGCCCTGTCCGTGGGCCCCCCCAGAGAGTGGGGGCCCCCGGCAGCTGCCCCGCCTTGCCGGGTACTGACGCCGGCCCTGCAGCTATGGCAAAAGACAATCTGCTACGCGGAGTGTGGATGCACTCGAGGATCAAGGCGATTATACAGTGAAAATCAGGGGGTTTCACACTGCGCAGCATCCCAAATTGGGATGCCCCTCTGGACAGGGAATGACCAGGCTGAACACAACAGGTTTTAGTCCTCTTTAAAGCAGATAGAACCCCAGGATTTTCACTATCCCAGGTTTTGTTTCTGCCACGGGGGCATCCTCATTAAATACACGGTCACTCGGTGCATGTGCGGCCTCTCGTCCAATCAGCGCCAGCTGTTGTGCATATTAAACCGGACCTTGACCATGATTTAATGAAAAGCCCAAACCCTTAAACGATTCCCCAGCATCTAAAATTATATATATATATATATATATATATATATATATATATATATATATTAATGTATTTTAAGTTTTTAATCACTTTTTATTCTGTCACATACTGGGCTGCAACTCTGTTCAGGACTCTATGATACGGGCGTCGCCATCTTGACACAGAAGCATCACAAGCTGAGGAGAGGGGGATAAAGTGTAGGGAGCGGGGTTATAGCTGTGCACAGACAGAGCAGAGCTGGGGGTCAGGGAAAGGACAGCAGACACTTCCTGCCTGATGCTCCATGAGCCGCCATCTTGGATTTTTTGAAGGCTCATAACGTGCAGTAGATGCAGGTAGGATGATTTTTAATGTGGGCAATCTGTATGTACGGGGGGGGGGGGGGGGTGCATATAACATAGGCTCTTATTCAGGGTGAAGGTCCGCTTTAATGATCTGTATATGGCTGTTTAAACACAGAGCTCGTTATTAAGGAGCAGCCGCATCCCCAGTTTCCCTTTAGACTGGGGACGGGAGCGCCTTGGGCCGCTGATGTTTACATTGCCATGGGAGCTACTGGCAAGGGTAAGTTTTGCGGCGACCTGGGGGGGGTTCTCATAGCAGGGCATCCCAGTTATGGATGCCCCAGAGGGAAGGCCAGTGGTCCTGGAGTTTTTGGGAATCCAAGGCTGGCTACTCTGCGTTTTATTCCAATTTAAAGTGGACCAAAACCGAAGGCGATCGGCCTAGGAATCTATAAGATTCCCGGGGTGATCGATTCCCTCCCCCCAGGCATCCAGAAATCGGGATGCCCCGCTGTGTGAAACCCCCCAGGTCGCCCCATACACTTACCTTGTTTGCCAGTCCAACGGCCCATGCGCGAGCCGCATTTGTGAATGGCCGGCACGGGCACGCTCCCTGTTAGAGGGTAGCGAGGAATGCGCACGTCAGCGTGCTTGGAGCTGCTCGCCTTAGATGACGTGACGTCAGCGAATCCGGGTGTGCCGATTGGACGAGCGGCCGCGCATGCACCGTAAGACTGGGAAGAGGTGATTGGTTTTGGCGATCTGGGGGGGTTCCACTTTAAAGCAGGACAGATGATCAGGTGATTAAATCCAACCTGGATCTCTTTTTGTATCAAGAGTGAGACTTTTGTAAACAATAATTGCGCAGTCGCTTGTGCTGGGGTCACCGAAGTTCGCCGCGGGGGGCACTTGGGCTTTTATCACAGGACCAGCTTTGGATTCCAGTGAGCAGAGGCCGGGGCAGGTAGGAACAGCGCACAGCGCCTGCAGGCTTGCTCCCCATCTGCACAGGCAGCAGCAGCAGCAGTTGTTTGTCAGCTGTCAGTGAGTCATTGCCTCTCCTGAGGATGGGACGGGGCCGGAGCTGAGGTGTGCTCACCTGAGCCAGGTGCCGCATTCATTTCCATGTATGGTGCGGAGATCCCTCGCCAGGTGCACACCTAGTTCCCACAATGCCTTGCCTGCCTCGGAGAGAAAACAAATGTCGCCGTCACAGGCCGTGGGTGTGTTGTCACAATGGCAGCCTAACCCATTATAGCGAATGGCCGGGATAACAATGAAAGTTTTGGGTGTTTTTATTTTCAGGTGAATAAAGTGAAACTCGACTTTCCTCCCTCTTGTAAAAAGAAAAATGACCGAGACGCAGACGTTGCTTTTAAACCTGGCTGTGGGCGATGAATGCTAGCCGAGCCGGACTGGCCCACCAGAGGATTCTGCGGTAGGCCCCAGGCATTGACCTAGGACCACCATTAGGGTTGTACAGTACAAGAGATCTTCTGGTGGGCCATGAACATGATTGCCTCTGGTGGGCCCCAAGAATGATTTCCTCTGGTGACCCCAAGAATGATTTCCTCTGGTGACCCCAAGAATGATTTCCTCTGGTGACCCCAAGAATGATTTCCTCTGGTGGTCCCGAGAATGATTTCCTCTGGTGACCCCAAGAATGATTTCCTCTGGTGACCCCAAGAATGATTTCCTCTGGTGACCCCAAGAATGATTTCCTCTGGTGACCCCAAGAATGATTTCCTCTGCTGGGCCCCAAGAATGATTTCCTCTGGTGGCCCCAAGAATGATTTCCCGTGGTGCTCCCAAGAATGATTTCCTCTGGTGACCCCAAGAATGATTTCCTCTGGTTTCCTCAAGAATGATTTCCTCTGGTGGCCCCAAGAATGATTTCCTCTGGTGGGGCCCCAAGAATGATTTCCTCTGGTGGCCCCAAGAATGATTTCCTCTGGTGGCCCCAAGAATGATTTCCTCTGGTGGCCCCAAGAATGATTTCCTCTGGTGACCCCAAGAATGATTTCCTCTGGTGGGGCCCCAAGAATGATTTCCTCTGGTGACCCCAAGAATGATTTCCTCTGGTGGCCCCAAGAATGATTTCCTCTGGTGACCCCAAGAATGATTCCCTCTGGTGACCCCAAGAATGATTTCCTCTGGTGACCCCAAGAATGATTTCCTCTGGTGACCCCAAGAATGATTTCCTCTGGTGACCCCAAGAATGATTTCCTCTGGTGACCCCAAGAATGATTTCCTCTGCTGGGCCCCAAGAATGATTGCCTCTGGTGACCCCAAGAATGATTTCCTCTGGTGACCCCAAGAATGATTTCCTCTGGTGGCCCCAAGAATGATTTCCTCTGGTGACCCCAAGAATGATTTCCTCTGGTGACCCCAAGAATGATTTCCTCTGGTGGCCCTAAGAATGATTCCCTCTGGTGGGGCCCCAAGTATGATTTCCTCTGGTGGCCCCAAGAATGATTTCCTCTGGTGACCCCAAGAATGATTTCCTCTGCTGGGCCCCAAGAATGATTTCCTCTGGTGGCCCCAAGAATGATTTCCTCTGGTGGGGCCCCAAGAATGATTTCCTCTGGTGGCCCCAAGAATGATTTCCTCTGGTGACCCCAAGAATGATTTCCTCTGGTGACCCCAAGAATGATTTCCTCTGCTGGGCCCCAAGAATGATTTCCTCTGGTGGCCCCAAGAATGATTTCCTCTGGTGGCCCCAAGAATGATTTCCTCTGGTGACCCCAAGAATGATTTCCTCTGGTGACCCCAAGAATGATTTCCTCTGGTGGCCCCAAGAATGATTTCCCGTGGTGCTCCCAAGAATGATTTCCTCTGGTGACCCCAAGAATGATTTCCTCTGGTGACCCCAAGAATGATTTCCTCTGGTGGCCCCAAGAATGATTTCCCGTGGTGCTCCCAAGAATGATTTCCTCTGGTGACCCCAAGAATGATTTCCTCTGGTTTCCTCAAGAATGATTTCCTCTGGTGACCCCAAGAATGATTTCCTCTGGTTTCCTCAAGAATGATTTCCTCTGGTGGCCCCAAGAATGATTTCCTTTGGTGGCCCCAAGAATGATTTCCTCTGGTGACCCCAGGAATGATTTCCTTTGGTGGCCCCAGGAATGATTTCCTCTGGTTTCCTCAAGAATGATTTCCTCTGGTTTCCTCAAGAATGATTTCCTCTGGTGACCCCAAGAATGATTTCCTCTGGTGACCCCAGGAATGATTTCCTTTGGTGGCCCCAGGAATGATTTCCTCTGGTGACCCCAATAATGATTTCCTCTGGTGACCCCAAGAATGATTTCCTTTGGTGGTTTCTGTTGAGATTTCTGAGAAAAAGCCCCTCCCCCTCCCTTCAATAGAAGTCAATGGGGCGGCATGCCGCGGTAATCCCTTCATAACTGTGCCCATGAACCTCAGATGTTATTTAACCTGAACCGTCCCTTTAAGAGTTTTGTAACTATATGTAAATAACTGGCCACTCATGCAGACTTTGCCCCGCCCCTCACCCCGCTTGGCACGCCCCCGGGCCAGTGCCAGGATACTGGATACAGGATACTTATAAATCACATTTTATGGCACAATGTTCCCAATGATAACAGGGTTTATTTCACCAAATAAAATACCCAGCATGCACTGCTCCCATTTACTCTTCACAGCCGAGTGGCGATACATTTTATAGCACATCTCGGGTGCTGACCTCACGTCTCGTGTTGCTGACCTCACATCTCGTGTGCTGACCTCACATATTGGATACTGACCTCAAGTTTGGGATGCTGACCTCACATCTCAGATGCTGACCTCACATCTCAGATGCTGACCTCACATCTCAGATGCTGACCTCACATCTCAGATGCTGATCTCACATCTCAGATGCTGATCTCACATCTCAGGTGCTGACCTCACGTTTGGGATGCTGACCTCACGTTTGGGATGCTGACCTCACATTTGGAATGCTGACCTCACATCTCGGGTGCTGACCTCATATTTGGGATGCTGACCTCACATCTCGGATGCTGACCTCACATCTCGGATGCTGACCTACTTTTGGATGTTGGCCACACCATGAGAGTCTCTCCTTTTATTCCCATAGCAGCCACTGACATTTTTTTTTGTGAAGTTTTGGTCTGCTTTAATAATGTGCAACATCCTTCTTGGGTCGTTCCTTTAGTAAGGGTGACCTCACATTTGGGATGCTGACCTCACATTTGGGATGCTGACCTCACATCTTGGGTGCTGACCTCACGTTTGGGATGCTGATCTCACATCTCAGGTGCTGACCCCACGTTTGGGATGCCGACCTCACGTTTGGGATGCCGACCTCACGTTTGGGATGCTGACCTCACGTTTGGGATGCTGACCTCACGTTTGGGATGCTGACCTCACAACTCGGATGCCGACCTCACATCTCGGATGCTGACCTACTTTTGGATGTTGGCCACACCATGAGAGTCTCTCCTTTTATGCCCATAGCAGCCACTGACTCTTTTTTTAGTGGAGTTTTGGTCCACTTTAATAATGTGCAACATCTTGGGTAGTTCCTTTAGTTGGACTCACCTGCCAACCTTATCATCACAGGTGTGTGAGATGGATTTCCGGGATCAGAGACACAATCTCATCCATGACATCTCTATGACCTGACATCTAATTTGGATTAGCATACAATGATTGGATGAAATCCTCCGGCATATCAGAGGCTGGAATGTGCAAAGTCTCGCCATGAAATGCCGATCGCCTTATTGTGATCCCGCGTATCCGGGGCCCGCCCACCCGCCGAGATGTTTAGACGGCTTTGTAACCGTGTCAGTGGCCCTGTTTAGCGCGGAGAGGCGGGTGTGCGCATTGCTGACATTGCTGTAGCGCTGCTGTGGCGGCGCGCGCTGTGGTTTCAGCTCTAATAATAACGCTGCATTCTTGATGAGTATGTCAAGCAGAAAGAGGTGAGAGCCAGACAAGTCAGCATCCGAGATGTGAGGTCAGCATCTAAAACGTGAGGTCAGCATCTGAAAGTAGGTCAGCATCCGAGATGTGAGGTCAGCATCCGAGATGTGAGGTCAGCATCTAAAACGTGAGGTCAGCATCCGAGATGTGAGGTCAGCATCCGAGATGTGAGGTCAGCATCCGAGATGTGAGGTCAGCATCCGAGATGTGAGGTCAGCATCCGAGATGTGAGGTCAGCATCCGAGATGTGAGGTCAGCATCCGAGATGTGAGGTCAGCATCCGAGATGTGAGGTCAGCATCCGAAATGTGAGGTCAGCATCTGAAAGTAGGTCAGCATCTGAGATGTGAGGTCAGCATCCCAAACGTGAGGTCAGCATCCCAAACGTAAGGTCAGCATCCCAAACGTGAGGTCAGCATCAGAGATGAGAGGTCAGCATCCGAAATGTGAGGTCAGCATCTAAAACGTGAGGTCAGCAGCATCCCAAACATGAGGTCGGCATCCGAAAGTAGGTCAGCATCCGAGATGTGAGGTCATCAGCATCCCAAACGTGAGGTCATCATCCGAAAGTAGGTCGGCACCTGAGATGTGATGTCAGCATCCCAAACGTGAGGTCAGTAGCATCCCAAATGTGAGGTCAGCATCCCAAATGTGAGGTCAGCATCTGAAAGTAGGTCAGCATCCTAAACATGAGGTTGGCATCCCAAATGTGAGTTCACCATCCAAAACATGAGGTCAGCATCTGAGTTGTGAGGTCAGCATCTGAGATGTGAGGTCAGCATCTGAGATGTGAGGTCAGCATCTGAGATGTGAGGTCAGTATCTGAAATGTGAGGTCAGCAACACAAACCTGAGGTCAGCACCTGAGATGTGAGATCAGCATCTAAAATGTGAGGTCAGCAGCATCCCAAATGTGAGGTCAGCATCCCAAATGTGAGGTCAGCATCCCAAAACGTGAGGTCAGCATCCCAAAACGTGAGGTCAGCATCTGAGATATGAGGTCAGCATCCCAAACGTGAGGTCAGCATCTCAAATGTGAGGTCATCATCCGAGATGTAAGGTCGGCATCTCAGACGTGAGGTCAGCATCTGAAATGTGAGATCAGCATATGAAATGTGAGGTTGGCACTGCAGACGTGAGGTCAGCATCCCAAATGTGAGGTCAGCATCTGAGATATGAGGTCAGCATCCCAAATGTGAGGTCAGCATCTGAGATATGAGGTCAGCATCCCAAATGTGAGGTCAGCATCTGAGATATGAGGTCAGCATCCCATATGTGAGGTCAGCACCTGAGATGTAAGGTCTGCACCTCAGACGTGAGGTCAGCATCTGAAATGTGAGATCAGCATCCCAAAGGTGAGGTCAGAACCTGAGATGTGAGGTCAGCATCCCAAACGTGAGGTCAGCATCTGAGTTGTGAGGTTGGCATCCAAAATGTGAGGTCCCTTCATAACTGGGGACTCCATTGCTTCCTTCCTCAATAACTGGGGCTCTAACCCTTTCTCCCTTAATAACTGGGGACTCTAACCCTTCCTCCCTCAATAACTGGGGCTCTAACCCTTTCTCCCTTAATAACTGGGGACTCTAACCCTTTTTCCTTCAATAACTGGGGCTCTAACCCTTCCTCCCTCAATAACTGGGACTCTAACCGTTTCTCCCTTAATAACTGGGGACTCTAACCCTCCTCCACTCACAAATGGGGTACTCTAACCTTTCCTCACTCTATAACGAGGGACTCTAACCCTTTCTCCCTTAATAACTCGGGACTCTAACCCTTCCTCCCTCAATAAATGGGGACTCTGACAAGCCCTCCCTTAAAAACTGCGGACTCTAACCTTCCCCCACTCAGTAACTGGGCACTCTAACCCTTCCCTACCCACTAACTGGGGACACTAACCCTTTCCCGCTCTAGAACGAAGGACACTAACCCTTTCCAGCTCACTAACTGGGGGCACTAAACCTTTCCAGCTCACTAACTGGGGGCACTAACCCTTTCCAGCTCACTAACTGAGGACACTAACCCTTTCCAGCTCAGTAACTGGGGACACTAACCCTTTCCAACTCACTAACTGGGGGCACTAACCCTTTCCAGCTCACTAACTGGGGACACTAACCCTTTCCAACTCACTAACTGGGGGCACTAACCCTTTCCAGCTCACTAACTGGGGACACTAACCCTTTCCAGCTCACTAACTGGGGGCACTAACCCTTCCCTGCTCACTAACTGGGGACACTAACCCTTTCCAGCTCACTAACTGAGGACACTAACCCTTTCCAGCTCACTAACTGGGGGCACTAACCCTTCCCTGCTCACTAACTGGGGGCACTAACCCTTCCCTGCTCACTAACTGAGGACACTAACCCTTCCCTGCTAACTAACTGGGGGCACTAACCCTTTCCAGCTCACTAACTGGGGGCACTAACCCTTTCCAGCTCACTAACTGGAGGCACTAACCCTTCCCTGCTAACTAACTGGGGGCACTAACCCTTTCCAGCTCACTAACTGGAGGCACTAACCCTTCCCTGCTCACTAACTGGAGGCACTAACCCTTTCCAGCTCACTAACTGGAGGCACTAACCCTTTCCAGCTCACTAACTGGAGGCACTAACCCTTCCCTGCTAACTAACTGGGGGCACTAACCCTTTCCAGCTCACTAACTGGAGGCACTAACCCTTCCCTGCTCACTAACTGGGGGCACTAACCCTTTCCAGCTCACTAACTGGAGGCACTAACCCTTCCCTGCTCACTAACTGGGGGCACTAACCCTTTCCAGCTCACTAACTGGGGGCACTAACCCTTTCCAGCTCACTAACTGGAGGCACTAACCCTTCCCTGCTAACTAACTGGGGGCACTAACCCTTTCCAGCTCACTAACTGGGGGCACTAACCCTTTCCAGCTCACTAACTGGGGACACTAACCCTTTCCAGCTCACTAACTGGGGGCACTAACCCTTTCCTGCTCACTAACTGGGGGCACTAACCCTTTCCTGCTCACTAACTGGGGGCACTAACCCTTCCCTGCTCACTAACTGGGGACACTAACCCTTTCCAGCTCACTAACTGGGGACACTAACCCTTTCCAGCTCACTAACTGGGGGCACTAACCCTTTCCTGCTCACTAACTGGGGACACTAACCCTTTCCAGCTCACTAACTGGGGGCACTAACCCTTTCCTGCTCACTAACTGGGGGCACTAACCCTTTCCAGCTCACTAACTGGGGGCACTAACCCTTTCCTGCTCACTAACTGGGGGCACTAACCCTTTCCAGCTCACTAACTGGGGGTACTAACCCTTTCCTGCTCACTAACTGGGGACACTAACCCTTTCCAGCTCACTAACTGGGGGCACTAACCCTTTCCAGCTCACTAACTGGGGGCACTAACCCTTCCCTGCTCACTAACTGGAGGCACTAACCCTTCCCTGCTCACTAACTGGGGACACTAACCCTTTCCAGCTCACTAACTGGGGGCACTAACCCTTTCCTGCTCACTAACTGGAGACACTAACCCTTTCCAGCTCACTAACTGGGGGCACTAACCCTTTCCTGCTCACTAACTGGGGACACTAACCCTTTCCAGCTCACTAACTGGGGGCACTAACCCTTTCCTGCTCACTAACTGGGGGCACTAACCCTTTCCAGCTCACTAACTGGGGGCACTAACCCTTTCCTGCTCACTAACTGGGGGCACTAACCCTTTCCAGCTCACTAACTGGGGGCACTAACCCTTTCCTGCTCACTAACTGGGGACACTAACCCTTTCCAGCTCACTAACTGGGGGCACTAACCCTTTCCTGCTCACTAACTGCGGACACTAACCCTTTCCAGCTCACTAACTGGGGGCACTAACCCTTTCCTGCTCACTAACTGGGGGCACTAACCCTTTCCAGCTCACTAACTGGGGGTACTAACCCTGCCCAGCTCACTAACTGGAGGCACTAACCCTTCCCTGCTCACTAACTGGAGGCATTAACCCTTCCCTGCTCACTAACTGGAGGCACTAACCCTTCCCAGCTCACTAACTGGGGACACTAACCCTTTCCAGCTCACTAACTGGGGGCACTAACCCTTTCCAGCTCACTAACTGGAGGCACTAACCCTTTCCAGCTCACTAACTGGGGCACTAACCCTTTCCAGCTCACTAACTGGGGACACTAACCCTTTCCAGCTCACTAACTGGGGACGCTAACCCTTTCCAGCTCACTAACTGGGGGCACTAACCCTTTCCAGCTCACTAACTGGGGACACTAACCCTTTCCAGCTCACTAACTGGGGGCACTAACCCTTTCCAGCTCACTAACTGGGGGCACTAACCCTTCCCTGCTCACTAACTGGAGGCACTAACCCTTCCCTGCTCACTAACTGGGGACACTAACCCTTTCCAGCTCACTAACTGGGGGCACTAACCCTTTCCTGCTCACTAACTGGGGACACTAACCCTTTCCAGCTCACTAACTGGGGGCACTAACCCTTTCCAGCTCACTAACTGGGGACACTAACCCTTTCCAGCTCACTAACTGGGGGCACTAACCCTTTCCAGCTCACTAACTGGGGGCACTAACCCTTCCCTGCTCACTAACTGGAGGCACTAACCCTTCCCTGCTCACTAACTGGGGACACTAACCCTTTCCAGCTCACTAACTGGGGGCACTAACCCTTTCCAGCTCACTAACTGGGGACACTAACCCTTTCCAGCTCACTAACTGGAGGCACTAACCCTTCCCTGCTCACTAACTGGGGGCACTAACCCTTTCCAGCTCACTAACTGGGGGCACTAACCCTTTCCTGCTCACTAACTGGGGGCACTAACCCTTTCCAGCTCACTAACTGGAGGCACTAACCCTTCCCTGCTCACTAACTGGGGGCACTAACCCTTCCCCCCTCACTCTGGCCTTATACGGCGCAGGATAGGTAGATTGTTAGTAGTAGTTGGTGCAGTAGCGAGGCCTCTGGTAAATAGCGGGGGGGGGGGGGGGGGGTGAGGGCTGTAGGAAACAGGAAGTGCTGCTGACCTGGAGCAGGAAGCGACCTCTCGAATGAGGAAGAGAAACAGTAAATGAGGAAATCCCAAAAACGCTGCTGCTTACACAACCCTGTGTGATCCGGCCAATCACATCAAGCAGATGTGAAACACGCCAACCCGACGTTTCGGGGATAAATACATGCACTGACCCCCCAGCAGCCCCTTCCTGCTGATGCCACCTGCAGGTTATCACATGACCCAAAATCAATACGAATAGAATGGCGCATATGAGACCTTATTGATCAAGGCAAGGGTGTGCCGACCCTTCCCCCCCCTCCCCCCCCAACCCCTTGAAAAGACTTATTGTGATGATTTCATCAGTTTGCCATATGTCGGCTTGGGTCAGAGATATAAATGTTCTCTAGTTTCAGCCTTTTATCTTTCGTCTTAAAGGGACAGTTCAGTTTAAATAACTTATGGGAGCAGCCATGATGGGATTACCTGCGGCTGCCGCCCCATTGTCTTGTATTTAGATGTATTAGACAGAGCCCCTCCCTCCGACTGTCCCTCTAACTTCATGTGGTGTCCAAAACATTCTTCTTTTTTCTTTCTTTTTTCCCAAAAGAGGGACAGTCCCTCCAAATCAGAGACACTTGGGAGGTTTGCTGTCACTGCTGAGCCGTGTGTCATTTCTGCCTTGTACAGCGCCACAGAAGGTGACGGCGCTCTATAATAACACACAACACTCATTATGATTATTGAAGCTCAATTACAGGCAGCTTATTATAAGGATAAATAATAGACTGAACCTGCTAAACTAACTCCGGGGATGTTGTGTGGTGCGGAGCGAGCGCTGACACTTCCCAATCATCAGCGCTGAACCCAGGCCACGCTGCAGCAGCCGCACCCGTACTTCAGCCACTAGGGGGAGCATAGGAACAACAAAAAGCTAAGGAAAGGAAACAACGCTTTTATTGGAAAGGGTGACATTATATGGGGGGCTTATTATATAAGAACTAAAGAAGAAAAAGGTATTCTCACCAAACCCCTGCGGCCTGATAGGGTGACCCCTCCACCTCGACACACACACTCTTTCTGTTTAGAAATCCTACTCTGTCTTTACCTGGCCAGTGGTCCAGTGTGTGCCAGCAGGGGCCATCTGCACAACTCCCAACTTTTCAGGGCAGGAAATTAAATTAAGCCACGCCCCCTCATTGAGGGATGGATGAAGCCACACTCTCTCATTGAGGGATGGATGAAGCCACACCCCCTCATTGAGGGATAGATGAAGCCACGCTCTCTCATTGAGGGATAGATGAAGCCACACTCTCTCATTGAGGGATGGATGAAGCCACACTCTCTCATTGAGGGATGCATGAAGCCACACCCCCTCATTGAGGGATGGATGAAGCCACACTCTCTCATTGAGGGATGGATGAAGCCACACTCTCTCATTGAGGGATGGATGAAGCCACACTCTCTCATTGAGGGATAGATGAAGCCACACCCTCTCATTGAGGGATAGATGAAGCCACACTCTCTCATTGAGGGATAGTTGAAGCCACACTCTCTCATTGAGGGATGCATGAAGCCACACCCCCTCATTGAGGGATGGATGAAGCCACACTCTCTCATTGAGGGATGGATGAAGCCACACTCTCTCATTGAGGGATGGATGAAGCCACACTCTCTCATTGAGGGATGCATGAAGCCACACCCCCTCATTGAGGGATGGATGACGCCACGCTCTCTCATTGAGGGATAGATGAAGCCACGCTCTCTCATTGAGGGATGGATGAAGCCACGCTCTCTCATTGAGGGATAGATGAAGCCACGCTCTCTCATTGAGGGATGGATGAAGCCACGCTCCTTCATTGAGGGATGGATGAAGCCACGCTCTCTCATTGAGGGATAGATGAAGCCACGCTCTCTCATTGAGGGATGGATGAAGCCACGCTCCTTCATTGAGGGATGGATGAAGCCACGCTCTCTTATTGAGGGATGGATGAAGCCACGCTCTCTCATTGAGGGATGGATGAAGCCACACTCTCTCATTGAGGGATGGATGAAGCCACACTCTCTCATTGAGGGATGGATGAAGCCACGCTCTCTCATTGAGGGATAGATGAAGCCACGCTCTCTCATCGAGGGATGGATGAAGCCACGCTCCTTCATTGAGGGATGGATGAAGCCACGCTCTCTCATTGAGGGATAGATGAAGCCACGCTCTCTCATTGAGGGATAGATGAAGCCACGCTCTCTCATTGAGGGATGGATGAAGCCACGCTCCTTCATTGAGGGATGGATGAAGCCACGCTCTCTCATTGAGGGATGGATGAAGCCACGCTCTCTCATTGAGGGATGGATGAAGCCACACTCTCTCATTGAGGGATGGATGAAGCCACACTCTCTCATTGAGGGATGGATGAAGCCACGCTCTCTCATTGAGGGATAGATGAAGCCACGCTCTCTCATTGAGGGATGGATGAAGCCACGCTCCTTCATTGAGGGATGGATGAAGCCACGCTCTCTCATTGAGGGATAGATGAAGCCACGCTCTCTCATTGAGGGATAGATGAAGCCACGCTCTCTCATTGAGGGATAGATGAAGCCACACTCTCTCATTGAGGGATGGATGAAGCCACACTCTCTCATTGAGGGATGGATGAAGCCACACTCTCTCATTGAGGGATAGATGAAGCCACGCTCTCTCATTGAGGGATAGATGAAGCCACGCTCTCTCATTGAGGGATAGATGAAGCCACACTCTCTCATTGAGGGATGGATGAAGCCACACTCTCTCATTGAGGGATGGATGAAGCCACACTCTCTCATTGAGGGATGGATGAAGCCACGCTCTCTCATTGAGGGATGGATGAAGCCACGCCCCCTCGTTGAGGGATGGATAGGAAATACACTGTAACAGTTACAACAATAGAAACACTTTGAATAGGCAACTGAATCATTTATTGATGCAAATCTGCATGTTACACCTCAAAGAGGGACAATATGTAAATGAAGCCACACACCCTCACCAAGGGATGTATGAAGCCACGCCCCCCCTCATTGAGGGATAGATGAAGCCATGCCTCCTCATTGAGGGATAGATGAAGCCACGCCCCTCATTGAGGGATAGATGAAGCCACGCTCTCTCATTGAGGGATAGATGAAGCCATGCCCCCTCATTGAGGGATAGATGAAGCCACGCTCTCTCATTGAGAAATGGATGAAGCCACACTCTCTCATTGAGGGATGGATGAAGCCACTCCCCCTCATTGAGGGATGGATGAAGCCACGCTCTCTCATTGAGGGATGGATGAAGCCACGCTCTCTCATTGAGGGATGGATGAAGCCACGCTCTCTCATTGAGGGATAGATGAAGCCACACTCTCTCATTGAGGGATAGATGAAGCCACACTCTCTCATTGAGGGATAGATGAAGCCACGCTCTCTCATTGACGGATAGATGAAGCCACACTCTCTCATTGAGGGATAGATGAAGCCACGCTCTCTCATTGAGGGATGGATGAAGCCACGCTCTCTCATTGAGGGATGGATGAAGCCACGCTCTCTCATTGAGGGATAGATGAAGCCACACTCTCTCATTGAGGGATAGATGAAGCCACACTCTCTCATTGAGGGATAGATGAAGCCACGCTCTCTCATTGACGGATAGATGAAGCCACACTCTCTCATTGAGGGATAGATGAAGCCACACTCTCTCATTGAGGGATAGATGAAGCCACGCTCTCTCATTGAGGGATAGATGAAGCCACACTCTCTCATTGAGGGATAGATGAAGCCACGCTCTCTCATTGACGGATAGATGAAGCCACACTCTCTCATTGAGGGATAGATGAAGCCACGCTCTCTCATTGAGGGATAGATGAAGCCACGCCCCCTCATTGAGGGATAACTGAAGCCACGCCCCCTCATTGAGGGATAGATGAAGCCACACTCT
Organism: Gastrophryne carolinensis; assembly: GCA_027917425.1. Lineage (NCBI taxonomy): Eukaryota > Metazoa > Chordata > Amphibia > Anura > Microhylidae > Gastrophryne > Gastrophryne carolinensis. Next base: position 26,185 of record JAQIHN010000187.1, on the reverse strand, counting down.
CGCATTGAGGGATAGATGAAGACACGCCCCCTCATTGAGGGATAGATGAAGCTACACTCTCTCATTGAGGGATGGATGAAGCCACGCCCCCTCATTGAGGGATAGATGAAGCCACGCTCTCTCATTGAGGGATGGATGAATCCACACTCTCTCATTGAGGGATAGATGAAGCCACGCCCCCTCATTGAGGGATAGATGAAGCCACACTCTCTCATTGAGGGATGGATGAAGCCACGCCCCCTCATTGAGGGATAGATGAAGCCACACTCTCTCATTGAGGGATAGATGAAGCCACGCTCTCTCATTGAGGGATGGATGAAGCCACGCCCCCTCATTGAGGGATAGATGAAGCCACACCCCCTCATTGAGGGATAGATGAAGCCACACTCTCTCATTGAGGGATGGATGAAGCCACGCCCCCTCATTGAGGGATAGATGAAGCCACACTCTCTCATTGAGGGATAGATGAAGCCACGCCCCCTCATTGAGGGATGGAGGAAGCCACGCTCTCTCATTGAGGGATAGATGAAGCCACGCCCCCTCATTGAGGGATAGATGAAGCCACACTCTCTCATTGAGGGATAGATGAAGCCACACTCTCTCATTGAGGGATAGATGAAGCCACGCTCTCTCATTGAGGGATAGATGAAGCCACGCTCTCTCATTGAGGGATGGATGAAGCCACGCTCTCTCATTGAGGGATGGATGAAGCCACACTCTCTCATTGAGGGATGGATGAAGCCACACCCCCTCATTGAGGGATGGATGAAGCCACACCCCCTCATTGAGGGATGGATGAAGCCACACTCTCTCATTGAGGGATGGATGAAGCCACGCTCTCTCATTGAGGGATGGATGAAGCCACGCCCCCTCGTTGAGGGATGGAATGGAAATACACTGTAACAGTTACAACAATAGAAACACTTTGAATAGGCAACTGAATCATTTATTGATGCAAATCTGCATGTTACACCTCAAAGAGGGACAATATGTAAATGAAGCCACACCCCCTCACCAAGGGATGTATGAAGCCACGCCCCCTCATTGAGGGATAGATGAAGCCATGCCCCCTCATTGAGGGATAGATGAAGCCACGCCCCTCATTGAGGGATAGATGAAGCCATGCCCCCTCATTGAGGGATAGATGAAGCCACGCTCTCTCATTGAGAAATGGATGAAGCCACACTCTCTCATTGAGGGATAGATGAAGCCACACTCTCTCATTGAGGGATAGATGAAGCCACACTCTCTCATTGAGGGATAGATGAAGCCACGCTCTCTCATTGAGGGATAGATGAAGCCACGCTCTCTCATTGAGGGATAGATGAAGCCACACTCTCTCATTGAGGGATAGATGAAGCCACGCTCTCTCATTGAGGGATAGATGAAGCCACGCTCTCTCATTGAGGGATAGATGAAGCCACGCTCTCTCATTGAGGGATAGATGAAGCCACGCCCCCTCATTGAGGGATAGATGAAGCCACACTCTCTCATTGAGGGATGGATGAAGCCACGCTCTCTCATTGAGGGATAGATGAAGCCACGCCCCCTCATTGAGGGATAGATGAAGCCACACTCTCTCATTGAGGGATGGATGAAGCCACGCTCTCTCATTGAGGGATGGATGAAGCCACGCCCCCTCATTGAGGGATAGATGAAGCCACACTCTCTCATTGAGGGATGGATGAAGCCACGCTCTCTCATTGAGGGATGGATGAAGCCACGCTCTCTCATTGAGGGATAGATGAAGCCACGCTCTCTCATTGAGGGATAGATGAAGCCACGCTCTCTCATTGAGGGATGGATGAAGCCACGCTCTCTCATTGAGGGATAGATGAAGCCACGCTCTCTCATTGAGGGATAGATGAAGCCACGCTCTCTCATTGAGGGATAGATGAAGCCACGCTCTCTCATTGAGGGATAGATGAAGCCACACTCTCTCATTGAGGGATAGATGAAGCCACGCTCTCTCATTGAGGGATAGATGAAGCCACGCTCTCTCATTGAGGGATGGATGAAGCCACGCTCTCTCATTGAGGGATAGATGAAGCCACGCTCTCTCATTGAGGGATAGATGAAGCCACGCTCTCTCATTGAGGGATAGATGAAGCCACGCTCTCTCATTGAGGGATGGATGAAGCCACCCTCTCTCATTGACAGATAGATGAAGCCACGCTCTCTCATTGAGGGATAGATGAAGCCACGCTCTCTCATTGAGGGATGGATGAAGCCACGCTCTCTCATTGAGGGATGGATGAGGCCACACTCTCTCATTGAGGGATGGATGAAGCCACGCTCTCTCATTGAGGGATAGATGAAGCCACGCTCTCTCATTGAGGGATAGATGAAGCCACGCTCTCTCATTGAGGGATGGATGAAGCCACGCTCTCTCATTGAGGGATAGATGAAGCCACGCTCTCTCATTGAGGGATGGATGAAGCCACGCTCTCTCATTGAGGGATGGATGAAGCCACGCTCTCTCATTGAGGGATGGATGAAGCCATGCTCTCTCATTGAGGAATAGATGAAGCCACGCTCTCTCATTGAGGGATAGATGAAGCCACGCTCTCTCATTGAGGGATAGATGAAGCCACGCTCTCTCATTGAGGGATAGATGAAGCCACGCTCTCTCATTGAGGGATGGATGAAGCCACGCTCTCTCATTGAGGGATAGATGAAGCCACGCTCTCTCATTGAGGGATGGATGAAGCCACGCTCTCTCATTGAGGGATAGATGAAGCCACGCTCTCTCATTGAGGGACAGATGAAGCCACACTCTCTCATTGAGGGATGGATGAAGCCACGCTCTCTCATTGAGGGATAGATGAAGCCACGCTCTCTCATTGAGGGATAGATGAAGCCACGCTCTCTCATTGAGGGATGGATGAAGCCACGCTCTCTCATTGAGGGATAGATGAAGCCACACTCTCTCATTGAGGGATGGATGAAGCCACGCTCTCTCATTGAGGGATAGATGAAGCCACGCTCTCTCATTGAGGGATAGATGAAGCCACACTCTCTCACTGAGGGATAGATGAAGCCACACTCTCTCACTGAGGGATAGATGAAGCCACGCTCTCTCATTGAGGGATAGATGAAGCCACACTCTCTCATTGAGGGATAGATGAAGCCACGCTCTCTCATTGAGGGATAGATGAAGCCACGCTCTCTCATTGAGGGATAGATGAAGCCACGCTCTCTCATTGAGGGATAGATGAAGCCACGCTCTCTCATTGAGGGATAGATGAAGCCACACTCTCTCATTGAGGGATGGATGAAGCCACGCCCCCTCATTGAGGGATGGATGAAGCCACGCCCCCTCATTGAGGGATGGATAGGAAATACATTGCAACAGTTACAACAATAGAAACACTTTGAAGAGGCAAATGAATCATTTATTGATGCAAATCTGCATGTTACACCTCAAATAGGGGCAATATGTAAATAAAGCCACGCCCCCTCATTGAGTGATGTATGAAGCCACGCCCCCATTGAGGGATATATGAAGCCACGCCCACTCATTGAGGGATGGATAGGAGATAGGGTGTAACAATTAAAACAATAGAAACACTTTGAATAGGGAAATGAATCATTTATTGCTGCAGATCTGCATGTTACACCTCAAAGAGGGACAAATGAGAATAAGGGACATGGACTGAAAAGAGGGACAGTTGGGAGGTATGGTCCTCACTGGCACCAGCTGTGGGGTCAGGTGAGTATAGTTTTGTAATGATTTTCTACACTTGATTAGCTATGGACAGTGGCGCGCTTAACCATCACGCAAACCATGCAAATGCATGAGGCCCCCAGAAGTCAGATCATTGTAAACGTTTTGGCCTCGATTCAATATTCAAGAGTATTCAGTATTCAGTATTCAAGAGTTGAAATACATTCTCACAGTAGTAACAAATTCAATTCATGAGAAAAAAGCCTGAGAATGTCCCTGTTACTGAATCACTAGATAAAAAGACAATGAAAGTCAATGGCGGCTTTTACTACAGTGTAGAAAGGAGGAAACAGTTCTCTGCTTTTCTTAGGAGTAAAAAAGTGCCATTGACTTTCATTGTTTTCTTAGCTGCTGATTCAATAACAGTGAAACTCTCAGAGTTTTTTCTCATAAAGTGAATGCATTTTACTACCATAAGAATTTTTTTCAACTCTTATTGAATCTAGACCTTTGTGTAAAAAATAAATAAATAGTGGCACTCGGCGGGGACTGGCTGGGGCCAGTGAGGGGCCATTTAACACAATGCAGAGTGTGCAGCAGATGGGAAGCCACTGTACACTTACCTGAGCCGGCTGCTGCAGAATCAGTGCGCTCAGCTCCACTCAGTTATATAAGATGCTGTGACATCACACACGGGTGGGAGGGTCTATGACATCACAGCAGCTGCTGCAGAATCAGTGCGCTCAGCTCCATTCAGTTATATAAGATGCTGTGACATCACACACGGGTGGGAGGGTCTATGACATCACAGCAGCTGCTGCAGAATCAGTGCGCTCAGCTCCATTCAGTTATATAAGATGCTGTGACATCACACACGGGTGGGAGGGCCTATGACATCACAGCAGCTGCTGCAGAATCACTGTGCGCTCAGCTCCATTCAGTTATATAAGATGCTGTGACATCACACACGGGGTGGGAGGGCCTATGACATCACAGCAGCTGCTGCAGAATCATTGTGCTCCGCTCCATTCAGTTATACAAGATGCTGTGACATCACACACAGGGGTAGCAGGGGCTATGGCATCACAGCAGCTGCTGCAGAATCAGTGCGCTCAGCTCCATTCAGTTATATAAGATGCTGTGACATCACACACAGGGGTGGGAGGGTCTATGACATCACAGCAGCTGCTGCAGAATCAGCGCGCTCAGCTCCATTCAGTTATATAAGATGCTGTGACATCACACACAGGGGTGGGAGGGTCTATGACATCACAGCAGCTGCTGCAGAATCAGCGCGCTCAGCTCCATTCAGTTATATAAGATGCTGTGACATCACACACAGGGGTGGGATGGTCTATGACATCACAGCAGCTGCTGCAGAATCAGCACGCTCAGCTCCATTCAGTTATATAAGATGTTGTGACATCACACACAGGGGTAGGAGGGGCTATGACATCACAGCAGCTGCTGCAGAATCACTGTGCTCCGCTCCATTCAGCTATACAAGATGCTGTGGCATCACACACAGGGGTGGGAGGGGCTATGACATCACAGCAGCTACTGCAGAATCAGTGCGCTCAGCTCCATTCATTTATACAAGATGCTGTGACATCACACACAGGGGTAGGAGGGGCTATGACATCACAGCAGCTACTGCAGAATCAGTGCGCTCAGCTCCATTCATTTATACAAGATGCTGTGACATCACACACGGGGTGGGAGGGTCTATGACATCACAGCAGCTGCTGCAGAATCAGCGCGCTCAGCTCCATTCATTTATACAAGATGCTGTGACATCACACACGGGTAGGAGGGGCTATGACATCACAGCAGCTACTGCAGAATCAGCGCGCTCAGCTCCATTCATTTATACAAGATGCCGTGACATCACACACGGGGTGGGAGGGTCTATGACATCACAGCAGCTGCTGCAGAATCAGTGCGCTCAGCTCCATTCAGTTATATAAGATGCCGTGACATCACACACGGGGTGGGAGGGCCTATGACATCACAGCAGCTACTGCAGAATCAGCGCGCTCAGCTCCATTCATTTATACAAGATGCCGTGACATCACACACGGGGTGGGAGGGTCTATGACATCACAGCAGCTGATGCAGAATCAGTGCGCTCAGCTCCATTCAGTTATATAAGATGCCGTGACATCACACACGGGGTGGGAGGGCCTATGACATCACAGCAGCTACTGCAGAATCAGTGCGCTCAGCTCTATTCATTTATACAATATGCTGTGACATCACACACATTCAGTTATACAAGATGCTATAACATGACACACAGGGGTGGGAGGGTCTATGACATCACAGCAGCTTCTGCAGAATCTGTGTGCTCAGCCCCATTCAGTTATACAAGATGCTGTGACATCACACACACATTCAGTTATACAAGATGCTGTGACATCACACACAGAGGTGGGAGGGGCTATGATATCACAGCAGCTGGTGCAGAATCAGCCGCTCAGCTCCATTCAGTTATACAAGATGCTGTGACATCACACACAGAGGTGGGAGGGTCTATGACATCACAGCAGCTGCTGCAGAATCAGTGCGCTCAGCTCCATTCAGTTATATATGATGCTGTGACATCACACACGGGGTGGGAGGGTCTATGACATCACAGCAGCTGCTGCAGAATCAGTGCGCTTAGCTCCATTCAGTTATATAAGATGCTGTGACATCACACACAGGGGTGGGAGAGTCTATGACATCACAGCAGCTGCTTCAGAATCAGTGCGCTCAGCTCCATTCAGTTATATATGATGCTGTGACATCACACACGGGGTGGGAGGGTCTATGATATAACAGCAGCTGCTGTAGAATCAGCCGCTCAGCTCCATTCAGTTATATATGATGCTGTGACATCACACACGGGGTGGGAGGGGCTATGACATCACAGCAGCTGCTGCAGAATCAGTGCGCTCAGCTCCATTCAGTTATACAAGATGCTGTGACATCACACACGGGGTGGGAGGGGCTATGACATCAGAGCAGCTGCTGCAGAATCACTGTGCTCCGCTCCATTCAGTTATACAAGATGCTGTGACATCACACACACATTCAGTTATACAAGATGTTGTGACATCACACACAGGGGTAGGAGGGTCTTCACATCACATCAGCTAGCGAGCTGAATGGTGCAGAGTGGGCCACTGGTGGCATCCCCGCTTACATCTAGCTAAGGTGGCCAATCACAAATGGCTGCCCCGGGTATGCGTCTGGCTAAAGGTATAGCGAGCGAGGTTAGGTGAGTGCGGAGATTTAATGGGGTGTTACACAGTGAGGCATCCTACTTTGGGATGCCACAGGAAGTAGAAAATGGGCAATTCCCTATTCCATGGGCGGACAATACCAGGATGCCCCTCTGTGTGACACCCCCTGGGTTCACTCGCGCTCCCACAGCACATGAGCAGGCCGCACGTACATCCCCGACAAGGTGCATTAATATTCTATTTCACTGTACAAAATTTGTCTCTGATTAGGGCCCCCAAACGCAACTTTACACGGGGCCCCAGAAATGATAAATCCCGCCCCTGGACTTTCATCAATGACACCCAGGAGCTCCCATGGGCATCCCACACGGGCCTCTCAGTGGAGCTTGCTCTGAATTATGGTCTGCTCGTACCATACAAGAGTAAGGGGGGGGGAGATCTCTGCTTGTATGTGGTGACCGGGGCCCATTAGAGGGGGGAACAGATGGCGCGCTCCGGGATGCCAGGGATGGCTTCCATAAATTACAGGCTGTGCGAGATGAAAACATCACTGTCACCATCTGCTACTCCCCATACCCCCTCCTCTGAGCAGCGCCCCCCGGGCCCATCCATCCTTCTACTGTACAGTCACATAACATAGCTGCTGTAACAGAAAAAAAACAGCATCCCAAAAAGCATGCTCAGCTTACCTGCCTCTAAGGGATGAGAACTTTATTTTGGGGTCGTAACGGTCAGGGCGGCAGTGGGAACAGAAAAAGTATGTAGGAAGGCAACTCTCAACTCATAAATTGATCAAAAAATACATTTTTATTAATGACATATTTATAATCACTACATACAATACACTCAACATATTAAAATCCCTTAAAAGTCACATAAATGGGACAATAACACACAGGACAAACCAACATAAAGGTGTATAGGCGATGGGGAGTCTCACCACACTAACTGATATCAAATGCCTGAATATATATATGTGCTAAAATCATTGAACATAGTGTTCCAACAGTGCAACTCAGCATGTGCAAATCCTGCCTATGATCCGGATCACTATAAAATCGATATATTTATAAAGTACTAAACATGTGCAAATCCTGCCTATGATCCGGATCACTATAAAATCTATTTATTTATAAAGTACTAAACATGTGCAAATCCTGCCTATGATCCGGATCACTATAAAATCTATTTATTTATAAAGTACTAAACATGTGCAAATCCTGCCTATGATCCGGATCACTATAAAATCGATATATTTATAAAGTACTAAACATGTGCAAATCCTGCCTATGATCCAGATCACTATAAAATCTATATATTTATAAAGTACTAAACATGTGCAAATCCTGCCTATGATCCGGATCACTATAAAATCGATATATTTATAAAGTACTAAACATGTGCAAATCCTGCCTATGATCCGGATCACTATAAAATCTATTTATTTATAAAGTGCTAAACATGTGCAAATCCTGCCTATGATCCGGATCACTATAAAATCTATTTATTTATAAAGTACTAAACATGTGCAAATCCTGCCTATGATCCGGATCACTATAAAATCTATATATTTATAAAGTACTAAACATGTGCAAATCCTGCCTATGATCCGGATGCATGAGGCCCCCAGAAGTCAGATCATTGTAAACGTTTTGGCCTCGATTCAATATTCAAGAGTATTCAGTATTCAGTATTCAAGAGTTGAAATACATTCTCACAGTAGTAACAAATTCAATTCATGAGAAAAAAGCCTGAGAATGTCCCTGTTACTGAATCACTAGATAAAAAGACAATGAAAGTCAATGGCGGCTTTTACTACAGTGTAGAAAGGAGGAAACAGTTCTCTGCTTTTCTTAGGAGTAAAAAAGTGCCATTGACTTTCATTGTTTTCTTAGCTGCTGATTCAATAACAGTGAAACTCTCAGAGTTTTTTCTCATAAAGTGAATGCATTTTACTACCATAAGAATTTTTTTCAACTCTTATTGAATCTAGACCTTTGTGTAAAAAATAAATAAATAGTGGCACTCGGCGGGGACTGGCTGGGGCCAGTGAGGGGCCATTTAACACAATGCAGAGTGTGCAGCAGATGGGAAGCCACTGTACACTTACCTGAGCCGGCTGCTGCAGAATCAGTGCGCTCAGCTCCACTCAGTTATATAAGATGCTGTGACATCACACACGGGTGGGAGGGTCTATGACATCACAGCAGCTGCTGCAGAATCAGTGCGCTCAGCTCCATTCAGTTATATAAGATGCTGTGACATCACACACGGGTGGGAGGGTCTATGACATCACAGCAGCTGCTGCAGAATCAGTGCGCTCAGCTCCATTCAGTTATATAAGATGCTGTGACATCACACACGGGTGGGAGGGTCTATGACATCACAGCAGCTGCTGCAGAATCAGTGCGCTCAGCTCCATTCAGTTATATATGATGCTGTGACATCACACACGGGGTGGGAGGGTCTATGACGTCACAGCAGCTGCTGCAGAATCAGTGCGCTCAGCTCCATTCAGTTATATAAGATGCTGTGACATCACACACGGGTGGGAGGGCCTATGACATCACAGCAGCTGCTGCAGAATCACTGTGCGCTCAGCTCCATTCAGTTATATAAGATGCTGTGACATCACACACGGGGTGGGAGGGCCTATGACATCACAGCAGCTGCTGCAGAATCATTGTGCTCCGCTCCATTCAGTTATACAAGATGCTGTGACATCACACACAGGGGTAGCAGGGGCTATGGCATCACAGCAGCTGCTGCAGAATCAGTGCGCTCAGCTCCATTCAGTTATATAAGATGCTGTGACATCACACACAGGGGTGGGAGGGTCTATGACATCACAGCAGCTGCTGCAGAATCAGCGCGCTCAGCTCCATTCAGTTATATAAGATGCTGTGACATCACACACAGGGGTGGGATGGTCTATGACATCACAGCAGCTGCTGCAGAATCAGCACGCTCAGCTCCATTCAGTTATATAAGATGTTGTGACATCACACACAGGGGTAGGAGGGGCTATGACATCACAGCAGCTGCTGCAGAATCACTGTGCTCCGCTCCATTCAGCTATACAAGATGCTGTGGCATCACACACAGGGGTGGGAGGGGCTATGACATCACAGCAGCTACTGCAGAATCAGTGCGCTCAGCTCCATTCATTTATACAAGATGCTGTGACATCACACACAGGGGTAGGAGGGGCTATGACATCACAGCAGCTACTGCAGAATCAGTGCGCTCAGCTCCATTCATTTATACAAGATGCTGTGACATCACACACGGGGTGGGAGGGTCTATGACATCACAGCAGCTGCTGCAGAATCAGCGCGCTCAGCTCCATTCATTTATACAAGATGCTGTGACATCACACACGGGTAGGAGGGGCTATGACATCACAGCAGCTACTGCAGAATCAGCGCGCTCAGCTCCATTCATTTATACAAGATGCCGTGACATCACACACGGGGTGGGAGGGTCTATGACATCACAGCAGCTGCTGCAGAATCAGTGCGCTCAGCTCCATTCAGTTATATAAGATGCCGTGACATCACACACGGGGTGGGAGGGCCTATGACATCACAGCAGCTACTGCAGAATCAGCGCGCTCAGCTCCATTCATTTATACAAGATGCCGTGACATCACACACGGGGTGGGAGGGTCTATGACATCACAGCAGCTGATGCAGAATCAGTGCGCTCAGCTCCATTCAGTTATATAAGATGCCGTGACATCACACACGGGGTGGGAGGGCCTATGACATCACAGCAGCTACTGCAGAATCAGTGCGCTCAGCTCTATTCATTTATACAATATGCTGTGACATCACACACATTCAGTTATACAAGATGCTATAACATGACACACAGGGGTGGGAGGGTCTATGACATCACAGCAGCTTCTGCAGAATCTGTGTGCTCAGCCCCATTCAGTTATACAAGATGCTGTGACATCACACACACATTCAGTTATACAAGATGCTGTGACATCACACACAGAGGTGGGAGGGGCTATGATATCACAGCAGCTGGTGCAGAATCAGCCGCTCAGCTCCATTCAGTTATACAAGATGCTGTGACATCACACACAGAGGTGGGAGGGTCTATGACATCACAGCAGCTGCTGCAGAATCAGTGCGCTCAGCTCCATTCAGTTATATATGATGCTGTGACATCACACACGGGGTGGGAGGGTCTATGACATCACAGCAGCTGCTGCAGAATCAGTGCGCTTAGCTCCATTCAGTTATATAAGATGCTGTGACATCACACACAGGGGTGGGAGAGTCTATGACATCACAGCAGCTGCTGCAGAATCAGTGCGCTCAGCTCCATTCAGTTATATATGATGCTGTGACATCACACACGGGGTGGGAGGGTCTATGATATCACAGCAGCTGCTGTAGAATCAGCCGCTCAGCTCCATTCAGTTATATATGATGCTGTGACATCACACACGGGGTGGGAGGGGCTATGACATCACAGCAGCTGCTGCAGAATCAGTGCGCTCAGCTCCATTCAGTTATACAAGATGCTGTGACATCACACACGGGGTGGGAGGGGCTATGACATCAGAGCAGCTGCTGCAGAATCACTGTGCTCCGCTCCATTCAGTTATACAAGATGCTGTGACATCACACACACATTCAGTTATACAAGATGTTGTGACATCACACACAGGGGTAGGAGGGTCTTCACATCACATCAGCTAGCGAGCTGAATGGTGCAGAGTGGGCCACTGGTGGCATCCCCGCTTACATCTAGCTAAGGTGGCCAATCACAAATGGCTGCCCCGGGTATGCGTCTGGCTAAAGGTATAGCGAGCGAGGTTAGGTGAGTGCGGAGATTTAATGGGGTGTTACACAGTGAGGCATCCTACTTTGGGATGCCACAGGAAGTAGAAAATGGGCAATTCCCTATTCCATGGGCGGACAATACCAGGATGCCCCTCTGTGTGACACCCCCTGGGTTCACTCGCGCTCCCACAGCACATGAGCAGGCCGCACGTACATCCCCGACAAGGTGCATTAATATTCTATTTCACTGTACAAAATTTGTCTCTGATTAGGGCCCCCAAACGCAACTTTACACGGGGCCCCAGAAATGATAAATCCCGCCCCTGGACTTTCATCAATGACACCCAGGAGCTCCCATGGGCATCCCACACGGGCCTCTCAGTGGAGCTTGCTCTGAATTATGGTCTGCTCGTACCATACAAGAGTAAGGGGGGGGGGAGATCTCTGCTTGTATGTGGTGACCGGGGCCCATTAGAGGGGGGAACAGATGGCGCGCTCCGGGATGCCAGGGATGGCTTCCATAAATTACAGGCTGTGCGAGATGAAAACATCACTGTCACCATCTGCTACTCCCCATACCCCCTCCTCTGAGCAGCGCCCCCCGGGCCCATCCATCCTTCTACTGTACAGTCACATAACATAGCTGCTGTAACAGAAAAAAAACAGCATCCCAAAAAGCATGCTCAGCTTACCTGCCTCTAAGGGATGAGAACTTTATTTTGGGGTCGTAACGGTCAGGGCGGCAGTGGGAACAGAAAAAGTATGTAGGAAGGCAACTCTCAACTCATAAATTGATCAAAAAATACATTTTTATTAATGACATATTTATAATCACTACATACAATACACTCAACATATTAAAATCCCTTAAAAGTCACATAAATGGGACAATAACACACAGGACAAACCAACATAAAGGTGTATAGGCGATGGGGAGAGTCTCACCACACTAACTGATATCAAATGCCTGAATATATATATGTGCTAAAATCATTGAACATAGTGTTCCAACAGTGCAACTCAGCATGTGCAAATCCTGCCTATGATCCGGATCACTATAAAATCGATATATTTATAAAGTACTAAACATGTGCAAATCCTGCCTATGATCCGGATCACTATAAAATCTATTTATTTATAAAGTACTAAACATGTGCAAATCCTGCCTATGATCCGGATCACTATAAAATCTATTTATTTATAAAGTACTAAACATGTGCAAATCCTGCCTATGATCCAGATCACTATAAAATCTATATATTTATAAAGTACTAAACATGTGCAAATCCTGCCTATGATCCGGATCACTATAAAATCGATATATTTATAAAGTACTAAACATGTGCAAATCCTGCCTATGATCCGGATCATTATAAAATCTATTTATTTATAAAGTGCTAAACATGTGCAAATCCTGCCTATGATCCGGATCATTATAAAATCTATTTATTTATAAAGCGCCTAAACATGTGCAAATCCTGCCTATGATCCGGATCACTATAAAATCTATTTATTTATAAAGTACTAAACATGTGCAAATCCTGCCTATGATCCGGATCACTATAAAATCTATATATTTATAAAGTACTAAACATGTGCAAATCCTGCCTATGATCCGGATCACTATAAAATCTATATATTTATAAAGTACTAAACATGTGCAAATCCTGCCTATGATCCGGATCACTATAAAATCTATTTATTTATAAAGAACTAAACATGTGCAAATCCTGCCTATGATCCGGATCACTATAAAATCTATATATTTATAAAGTACTAAACATGTGCAAATCCTGCCTATGATCCGGATCAATATAAAATCTATATATTTATAAAGTACTAAACATGTGCAAATCCTGCCTATGATCCGGATCACTATAAAATCTATATATTTATAAAGTGCTAAACATGTGCAAATCCTGCCTATGATCCGGATCACTATAAAATCTATATATTTATAAAGTACTAAACATGTGCAAATCCTGCCTATGGTCCGGATCACTATAAAATTTATTTATTTATAAAGTGCTAAACATGTGCAAATCCTGCCTATGGTCCGGATCACTATAAAATTTATTTATTTATAAAGTGCTAAACATGTGCAAATCCTGCCTATGGTCCGGATCACTATAAAATCTATATATTTATAAAGTACTAAACATGTGCAAATCCTGCCTATGATCCGGATCACTATAAAATCTATTTATTTATAAAGTACTAAACATGTGCAAATCCCGCCTATGATCCGGATCACTATAAAATCTATATATTTATAAAGTGCAAGTGCTACTAGTCAAACAATCAATTAAGAATTAATATTCCCAACCATAACAACTCATAAACGTATCAATCTACTCACAATACCAATCAAAAAATAAAATCGCAAATCTATCACAACAAAACATCACCAGAAATAAAGCCAAGGTATCATGAAAATAACATGTGTGAAGTCTCCCCACTGCCTACCGCACCAGGAGCCACGCGTTCCGTGGGCACATCACCCACTTCATCAGGCAGTGGGGGCGCGTCCGGGCAGGCCAAAACCTGATGGATGGGGGAATTAGCTGGGTCCACTGGGAGGGACTGGGTGGCCCCTTAGGACGGGTAGTCCCTTTGTAGGTAGAAAAAAGGAATAGGGTCAGACTTGTGGGTATAGTATAGCAAGGGCAGGGCTTAGGTGAGAAGTACTTACCTCTCCAGAGAGGCCCTGGGCAGGATATCGCTGTGGGATGGTTTCTCAGGGCCTGATGGTGAGGTGGTGGTTGACCCCTTTAAGCAAGTGTTCTTTGGGGTCCCCATCAGGAGGTTGGGAAGGATCCATATTGGGGTTGGCAGGCTCCACCCATGTTAGTAGGCCCCTGGGAGGGCACTGGAATCACCAACGGGGATGTAAGTGCTTAGCGGTTCAGGGATCCAGGACCCATATACCAATACTCACCCCCCGCTACTCTTCAGCATCCTCCTGGTAGAAGCTAAGCCAGGCGGCTACTTCCCTGAGACCCTCACCCAACGTGGGAGACTACAGTGACCCCAGTACTAGGAGGCCATTCTTTAAAAAAAAGTTTAAAGTGGACCAAAACCCTGGATTTTGACTATCCTGGATTTTGGTCCTTGCCCCCGGGGCACCCTGATCGGGACCGAGACCAACTGACCTCTTCCCGGTCCTACGGCGCATGCGCAGCCTCTCGTCCAATCAGCGCGCTCAGAGCCACTGATGTCACGTCATCTAAGCCTTCGTCTAAGACCAGCGGCTCTGAGCGCACTGATGGTCGCATCCTCCGCTACCCTCTAACAGGGAGCGTGTCCACCGGCCATTCACAAATGCCTGGCACGCGCCCTGCTAGAGGGATAGGGGGGATGCGCCCGCAGCTCGCGCATGCGCAATTGGACCGGAGAAGAAGGTAAGTGTATGGGGCGACCTGGGGGTTTCACTCAGCGGGGGAGGGAATCAATCGGTTTCCCAAACTGGGCCGATTGTGGTGGGTTTTGGTCCACTTTGTGAACTGGTAAGTTGTCCATGAGACCCCTATACCAGTTCGCAGGGCAGGAGGGGCCGGCAAGTCCCCATTTCCTGGTTCCTCAAAGACCGGGAAGGTGGGTGCCGAAGTTCCTGGTGCTCGTGTGGGCTATGTGGGCTGGTAGTCTTCGGGGGGGGGGGGGGGGGGCAGCTCGGCCTCTGAGCCCACATAGCTGCCGTCCGGGCTGTTTTTGCTGGAGAGGCGGGACTCCAATCCAATTAAGGGTTTTTTTTTATTCAAACGCTATAAAATGTAAAAAAAACACAATTTTTTTTTAGAAAAATGTTTCCTCATATTTCACACAAAAATAGTGAAAAGGCACCGAAAAAATTACAAACAAGACATTTCATGTTAAAGCCCAACCAAACCCAGAGAAAAAAAACAACAGTATATCATTTTGCTGGAAATTCCTGCAATTATTAAGTGGACTAAAAGCCAGGATTTGGACTTTCTTGGGTTTTGGTCCTTGATACTGGGTCACCCCGATCAGGCGCTGTGTGAAACCCAAAGCGCCCCATCTCACTTACTGTTCCCCGTCCTACGGCACATGCACAGCCTCTCGTCCAGTCAACACGCTTGGATCCGCTCCCGCTATGTGAAACCCCCCCAGGGTCGCCCATACACTTAGGGGTTAATTCATTAAGGGATAGCGCCAAGTAGCGACAGGCAGCGTCTGGTGAACGCCGGGCGCTGTACACAATTCCACATTTATGAAAGCGAATTTGGTGAGCGACTCTAACAGCGCCATGTAACGTCCCATTCATCATCACAGACGGCTCAGCGTACAGCGCCGGCACTCTAGCTTCCAGAGCACCTGGTATTACCTGTCGCTACCTGTCGCTCTCCCGTACATTTCAATGGACGATCCATTTCTTCTCTTTAAACAGGGTTTTCTTTTATTTTTATTTTTTTAACAAATCATTGTGTGAGCTCTCCTGGCGAGAAAGAGTCATTTTTGAAAACTATTGATTTTTTATATTTTTATGCAGAATTGTCATTACAGGTCTGGCACTAAAGTGTTAATGTCACAGTGTTATAACAATGTCATTCCATGTGTTTTCACTTTGTTACTGTTCAAAAACAGACTTTAATCACACAGCCTCTGGCGCCCTATGCTACAGCGCCCAGATCCAGAGCGTCCATGCTGTGTGTGTGTCCTTTTTGATAACTATGGTGTGGAGCGCCGAGTTCCGGACGCACTGAGCTGGCGCTACCCCTCGCTCCCGCAGCGCTGTACTGGTGTTAGAGTGCCCAACATACATCACATTCATCAATGCCGGCCAGATTACTACAGCGACTGAGACGCTCTAATTTAATTTTTTAATGTGTTTTTATTATTTTATTTATAGAATTATTATTATTATTATTATTATTATCAGTAATAATAACAATTAGTAATAATAATTTATTACATTTTATTCTAATAAATTCTATAGGTATATTATTGTTACTAATAATAATAATAGTAATTAGTAACAATAATAATGTATTTTATTTATATGAACTAAAATATATATATATATTATTATGTTTTTAGTCTCTACTTCTAGATAAGCAGAGGAATAGCCCTCCGACCTCTCCCACTTATAGTTCAGCATATGTTTTTTTTTTACCTGTTCAGGGTCCAGAAACTGGAAGCTGATTGGCCAGATGGATGGCTATTTGTACCGGGGTGGACGGAGGTAGGCACTAATTGTATTTATTTTTTAATATGTTTTTATTATTTTATTTATAGAAATATTATTAAAAATAATAATAGTAATTAGTATTAATAATTTATTACATTTTATTTTAATAAATTCTATAAAATTATTATTATCATTATGAATAATAATAGTAATTAGTAACAATAATAATTTATTCTATTTTATTTATATGAACTAAAATATATATATTATTATGTTTTTAGTCTCTTACTACTAGATGAGCAGGGGAATAGCCCTCCGACCACTTATAGATCAGCATATATTGTTTTACCTGTTCAGGGGCCAGAAATCAGAATCCGATTGGCCGGATGGATGGCTATGACTTCTGCCGGCTGGAGGTCACGTAGGTCTTCACATAGAGGTTTAGGTCAGCTTTATGAAGGAAGCGAGAACTGACAGGGGACAAGTTGGACAATTTTTCGAGGGATCAGTTTTTTTCCCTTTTGGCGTCCGGACGTTCACCTCAGATTCACCCGAGACAGGAAGTTAGAAGATTATAAAACAAAGCCGGGCCCCTTCTGTTTGCTGAACTTCCTGTTTGGTCACCGTAGACAGGAAGTGAGGTGAAATCTCTTTCCCTCTTTCCTTATCTCCTCTTTCTTTCCTCTAGTTTTCCTTTTCTCATTCCTGTAGTCATTCCTTCTTTTCTTTTGCAAATTCCCTTCTGCTTTTATTTACACCTTCCTTCCATCTTCCACTTTTTTATCCACTTTCTCTTTGTCTTTTTTTTCACAATCCTATATCTACCAACTTTTCAGAATGGGAAACACTTGTTAAAGTAGGACACGCCCCCTCATTGAGGGATGGGTGAAGCCACACCCCTTCATTGAGGGATGGATGAAGCCACGCCCCTCGTCGAGGAATGGATGAAGCCATGCCCCCTCATTGAGGGATAGATGAAGCCACTCCCCCTCATTGAGGGATGGATGATGCCACATCCCCTCATTGAGGGATGGATGAAGCCACGCCCCCTCATTGAGGGATGGATGAAGCCACGCCCCCTCATTGAGGGATAGGTGAAGCCACGCCCTCTCATTGAGGGATGGATGAAGCCACGCCCCCTCATTGAGGGATAGATGAAGCCACGCCCTCTCATTGAGGGATAGATGAAGCCACACTCTCTCATTGAGGGATAGATGAAGCCACACTTTCTCATTGAGGGATGGATGAAGCCACGCCCCCTCATTGAGAGATGGATGAAGCCACGCCCCCTCATTGAGGGATAGATGAAGCCACACTCTCTCATTGAGGGATAGATGAAGCCACACTCTCTCATTGAGGGATAGATGAAGCCACGTTCTCTCATTGAGGGATGGATGAAGCCACACTCTCTCATTGAGGGATAGATGAAGCCACGTTCTCTCATTGAGGGATAGATGAAGCCACACCCTCTCATTGAGGGATAGATGAAGCCACGCTCTCTCATTGAGGGATAGATGAAGCCACGCCCCCTCATTGAGGGATAGATGAAGCCACGCCCTCTCATTGAGGGATGGATGAAGCCACACCCTCTCATTGAGGGATAGATGAAGCCACGCCCTCTCATTGAGGGATGGATGAAGCCACACTCTCTCATTGAGGGATAGATGAAGCCACACTCTCTCATTGAGGGATGGATGAAGCCACGCCCCCTCATTGAGGGATAGATGAAGCCACACCCTCTCATTGAGGGATGGATGAAGCCACACTCTCTCATTGAGGGATAGATGAAGCCACACCCTCTCATTGAGGGATAGATGAAGCCACACCCTCTCATTGAGGGATAGATGAAGCCACACCCTCTCATTGAGGGATAGATGAAGCCACACTCTCTCATTGAGGGATACATGAAGCCACACTCTCTCATTGAGGGATAGATGAAGCCACACCCTCTCATTGAGGGATGGATGAAGCCACACTCTCTCATTGAGGGATAGATGAAGCCACACCCTCTCATTGAGGGATAGATGAAGCCACACCCTCTCATTGAGGGATAGATGAAGCCACACCCTCTCATTGAGGGATAGATGAAGCCACACTCTCTCATTGAGGGATAGATGAAGCCACACTCTCTCATTGAGGGATAGATGAAGCCACACTCTCTCATTGAGGGATAGATGAAGCCACGCTCTCTCATTGAGGGATAGATGAAGCCACGCCCCCTCATTGAGGGATAGATGAAGCCACGCTCTCTCATTGAGGGATAGATGAAGCCACGCTCTCTCATTGAGGGATAGATGAAGCCACGCCCCCTCATTGAGGGATAGATGAAGCCACACTCTCTCATTGAGGGATAGATGAAGCCACACCCTCTCATTGAGGGATAGATGAAGCCACGCTCTCTCATTGAGGGATAGATGAAGCCACGCCCCCTCATTGAGGGATAGATGAAGCCACACTCTCTCATTGAGGGATAGATGAAGCCACGCTCTCTCATTGAGGGATAGATGAAGCCACGCCCCCTCATTGAGGGATAGATGAAGCCACACTCTCTCATTGAGGAATAGATGAAGCCACGCCCCCTCATTGAGGGATAGATGAAGCCACGCCCCCTCATTGAGGGATGGATAGGAGATACATTGTAACAGTTACAACAATAGAAACACTTTGAATAGGCAAATAAATCATTTATTGCTGCAGGTCTGCATGTTACACCTCAAAGAGGGACAATATGTAAATTAAGACACCCCCCCCCCAATGACGGATGGGTGAAGCCACGCCTCCTCATTGAGGGATGGATGAAGCCACGCCCCCTCATTGATTGATGGATAGGAGATACAATGTAACAGTTACAATAGAAACACTTTGAATAGGCAAATGAATCATTTATTGCTGCAGATCTGCATGTTACACCTCAAAGAGGGACAAATGAGAACAAAGAGGGACAGGGGGACATGGACTCAAAAGAGGGACAGTCCCTCCAAATCAGGGACACTTATGCAATCCAACCTTCTCTCTCTTTTCCTAATTTTCCTTTCTCTTTTTACTTCTCCCTTCATCTCTTTTTTTCCTCATTCCTCCTATCTCATTCTATAGTCACCTATCTCCCAACCTAGAGAACTATTTTTTTTTTATTTTGTTACCTTTCATCCATCTCCCCCTCTTTTAAAATTCTGCTTGTCTCCCTCTCTTTTCTGCATTCCCTCCTTCTTTTTCACGCCTTCCCTTTATGTCTTTCCCCATTTTCTCTTTTTGTCTGACTTTTATCTCCTTTGAGATTTTCATTCTTTATTTCCTTCTCTCTCTTCGTCTCTGTCCTCTTCACATTTCTTAATTTTTCTCTCTCTCTCTCTCTCTTTTTTACTTTACTTCAGTCTCTCTCTTTTTATGTGCTTCCTCCTTTTTCCGGGCACCATTCATCGTGAGCATTTAACCTAATGTTGTCGTAGAAAAGGGGGTGAGAAGAGAATGTTAAACAAAAGGAAGACTTTGGAAAGGCGAGAAGAAAAGGAAATGGAAGGAAGGTAAAAAATAAAAAATAGAAAGAAAGTGAGGGAATGTGGGAAAGAGAGAAAGATGGAGAGAATGTGGGAAAGAGAGAAAGATGGAGAGAATGTGGGAAAGAGAGAAAGATGGAGGGAATGTGGGAGAGACAGAAAGATGGAGGGAATGTGGGAAAGAGAGAAAGATGGAGGGAATGTGGGAAAGAGAGAAAGAAGGAGGGAATGTGGGAAAGAGAGAAAGATGGAGGGAATGTGGGAAAGAGAGAAAGATGGAGGGAATGTGGGAAAGAGAGAAAGATGGAGAGAATGTGGGAAAGAGAGAAAGATGGAGGGAATGTGGGAGAGACAGAAAGATGGAGGGAATGTGGGAAAGAGAGAAAGATGGAGGGAATGTGGGAAAGAGAGAAAGATGGAGGGAATGTGGGAAAGAGAGAAAGATGGAGGGAATGTGGGAAAGAGAGAAAGATGGAGGGAATGTGGGAAAGAGAGAAAGATGGAGGGAATGTGGGAAAGAGAGAAAGATGGAGGGAATGTGGGAGAGACAGAAAGATGGAGGGAATGTGGGAAAGAGAGAAAGATGGAGGGAATGTGGGAAAGAGAGAAAGATGGAGGGAATGTGGGAAAGAGAGAAAGATGGAGGGAATGTGGGAAAGAGAGAAAGATGGAGGGAATGTGGGAAAGAGAGAAAGATGGAGGGAATGTGGGAGAGAGAGAAAGATGGAGGGAATGTGGGAAAGAGAGAAAGATGGAGGGAATGTGGGAAAGAGAGAAAGATGGAGGGAATGTGGGAGAGACAGAAAGATGGAGGAAATGTGGGAAAGAGAGAAAGATGGAGGGAATGTGGGAAAGAGAGAAAGATGGAGGGAATGTGGGAAAGAGAGAAAGATGGAGGGAATGTGGGAAAGAGAGAAAGATGGAGGGAATGTGGGAAAGAGAGAAAGATGGAGGGAATGTGGGAGAGAGAGAAAGATGGAGGGAATGTGGGAAAGAGAGAAAGATGGAGGGAATGTGGGAAAGAGAGAAAGATGGAGGGAATGTGGGAGAGACAGAAAGATGGAGGAAATGTGGGAAAGAGAGAAAGAAGGAGGGAATGTGGGAAAGAGAGAAAGATGGAGGGAATGTGGGAAAGAGAGAAAGATGGAGGGAATGTGGGAAAAAGAGAAAGATGGAGGGAATGTGTGAGAGAGAGAAAGATGGAGGGAATGTGGGAGAGAGAGAAAGATGGAGGGAATGTGGGAGAGAGAGAAAGATGGAGGGAATGTGGGAAAGAGAGAAAGATGGAGGGAATGTGGGAAAGACAGAAAGATGGAGGGAATGTGGGAAAGAGAGAAAGATGGAGGGAATGTGGGAAAGAGAGAAAGATGGAGGGAATGTGGGAAAGAGAGAAAGATGGAGGGAATGTGGGAAAGAGAGAAAGATGGAGGGAATGTGGGAAAGAGAGAAAGATGGAGGGAATGTGGGAAAGAGAGAAAGATGGAGGGAATGTGGGAAAGAGAGAAAGATGGAGGGAATGTGGGAAAGAGAGAAAGATGGAGGGAATGTGTGAGAGAGAGAAAGATGGAGGGAATGTGGGAAAGAGAGAAAGATGGAGGGAATGTGGGAAAGAGAGAAAGATGGAGGGAATGTGGGAAAGGGAGAAAGATGGAGGGAATGTGGGAAAGAGAGAAAGATGGAGGGAATGTGGGAAAGAGAGAAAGATGGAGGGAATGTGGGAAAGAGAGAAAGATGGAGGGAATGTGGGAAAGAGAGAAAGATGGAGGGAATGTGGGAAAGAGAGAAAGATGGAGGGAATGTGGGAAAGAGAGAAAGATGGAGGGAATGTGTGAGAGAGAGAAAGATGGAGGGAATGTGGGAAAGAGAGAAAGATGGAGGGAATGTGTGAGAGAGAGAAAGATGGAGGGAATGTGGGAAAGAGAGAAAGATGGAGGGAATGTGTGAGAGAGAGAAAGATGGAGGGAATGTGGGAAAGAGAGAAAGATGGAGGGAATGTGGGAGAGAGAGAAAGATGGGTGGAATGTGGGAAAGAGAGAAAGATGGAGGGAATGAGGGAAAGAGAGAGAAAGATGGAGGGAATGTGGGAAAGAGAGAAGATGGAGGGAATGTGGGAAAGAGAGAAAGATGGAGGGAATGTGGGAAAGAGAGAAAGATGGAGGGAATGTGGGAGAGAGAGAAAGATGGAGGGAATGTGGGAGAGAGAGAAAGATGGAGGGAATGTGGGAAGAGAGAAAGATGGAGGGAATGTGGGAAAGAGAGAGAAAGATGGAGGGAATGTGGGAAAGAGAGAAAGATGGAGGGAATGTGGGAAAGAGAGAAAGATGGAGGGAATGTGGGAAAGACAGAAAGATGGAGGGAATGTGGGGGAGAGAGAAAGATGGAGGGAATGTGGGAAAGAGAGAAAGATGGAGGAAATGTGGGAAAGAGAGAAAGATGGAGGGGATGTGTGAGAGAGAGAAAGATGGAGGGAATGTGGGAGAGAGAGAAAGATGGAGGGAATGTGGGAGAGACAGAAAGATGGAGGGAATGTGGGAGAGACAGAACAGATGGAGGGAATGTGGGAAAGAGAGAAAGATGGAGGGAATGTGGGAAAGAGAGAAAGATGGAGGGAATGTGGGAAAGAGAGAGAAAGATGGAGGGAATGTGGGAAAGAGAGAAAGATGGAGGGAATGTGGGAAAGAGAGAAAGATGGAGGGAATGTGGGAAAGACAGAAAGATGG
This sequence comes from Gastrophryne carolinensis, assembly GCA_027917425.1. Classification (NCBI taxonomy): domain Eukaryota; kingdom Metazoa; phylum Chordata; class Amphibia; order Anura; family Microhylidae; genus Gastrophryne; species Gastrophryne carolinensis. The sequence goes on along the minus strand of JAQIHN010000187.1, from coordinate 3,129 downwards.
AGGGAATGTGGGGGAGAGAGAAAGATGGAGGGAATGTGGGAAAGAGAGAAAGATGGAGGAAATGTGGAAAGAGAGAAAGATGGAGGGAATGTGGGAAAGAGAGAAAGATGGAGTGAATGTGGGAAAGAGAGAGAAAGATGGAGGGAATGTGGGAAAGAGAGAAAGATGGAGGGAATGTGGGAAAGAGAGAAAGATGGAGGGAATGTGGGGGAGAGAGAAAGATGGAGGGAATGTGGGAAAGAGAGAAAGATGGAGGGAATGTGGGGGAGAGAGAAAGATGGAGGGAATGTGGGAAAGAGAGAAAGATGGAGGGAATGTGGGGAAAGAGAGAAAGATGGAGGGAATGTGGGAAAGAGAGAAAGATGGAGGGAATATGGGAAAGAGAGAAAGATGGAGGAATGTGGGAAAGAGAGAAAGATGGAGGGAATGTGGGAAAGAGAGAAAGATGGAGGGAATGTGGGAAAGAGAGAAAGATGGAGGGAATGTGGGGGAGAGAGAAAGATGGAGGGAATGTGGGAAAGAGAGAAAGATGGAGGAATGTGGGGGGAGAGAGAAAGATGGAGGGAATGTGGGAAAGAGAGAAAGATGGAGGGAATGTGGGAAAGAGAGAAAGATGGAGGGAATGTGGGAAAGAGAGAAAGATGGAGGGAATGTGGGAAAGAGAGAAAGATGGAGGGAATGTGGGAAAGAGAGAGAGATGGAGGGAATGTGGGAAAGAGAGAAAGATGGAGGGAATGTGGGAAAGAGAGAGAGATGGAGGGAATGTGGGAAAGAGAGAAAGATGGAGGGAATGTGGGAAAGAGAGAAAGATGGAGGGAATGTGGGAAAGAGAGAAAGATGGAGGGAATGTGGGAGAGAGAGAAAGATGGAGGGAATGTGAGAAAGAGAGAAAGATGGAGGGAATGTGGGGGAGAGAGAAAGATGGAGGGAATGTGGGAAGAGAGAAAGATGGAGGGAATGTGGGAAAGAGAGAAAGATGGAGGGAATGTGGGAAAGAGAGAAAGATGGAGGGAATGTGGGAAAGAGAGAAGATGGAGGAAATGTGGGAAAGAGAGAAAGATGGAGGGAATGTGGGGGAGAGAGAAAGATGGAGGGAATGTGGGAAAGAGAGAAAGATGGAGGGAATGTGGGGGAGAGAGAAAGATGGAGGGAATGTGGGAAAGAGAGAAAGATGGAGGGAATGTGGGAAAGAGAGAAAGATGGAGGGAATGTGGGAAAGAGAGAAAGATGGAGGGAATGTGGGAAAGAGAGAAAGATGGAGGGAATGTGGGAAAGAGAGAAAGATGGAGGGAATGTGGGAGAGAGAGAAAGATGGAGGGAATGTGGGAAAGAGAGAAAGATGGAGGGAATGTGGGAAAGAGAGAAAGATGGAGGGAATGTGGGAAAGAGAGAAAGATGGAGGGAATGTGGGAGAGAGAGAAAGATGGAGGGAATGTGGGAAAGAGAGAAAGATGGAGGGAATGTGGGAAAGAGATAGACCCGCTTGACAGCCTGAAGGGAGGCGCCCTTTCATAGAGAGAGTGTGATGGCGCCCCGTGTGGTCGCACAGCTCGCACGCCTTCGTAGCCCGGAAGGTTTTCAGTTTTATACTTTCGGAAGATTTCAGTGCGGTCACCGGAAGCATCTGCCCGCCCTGCCTTTATTTATACCCGCTGCTCATCCGGTATTTGCCCCGGGGACACTCCCAGGTTAGCACGAGTCTCTGCAGGTGTCGCCATCCTGGCAGGGCGGCGGGGGCGTGCCCGCAGCACAGGTGACTATTTATATATAGGGATGGTCCACAATGGAGGAGCTTAATAACACCATATACAAGAAAAAGGTCTACAGGCTCTATCTCTGGAGCGCAACACATTCCCTCCATCTTTCTCTCTTTCCCACATTCTCTCCATCTTTATCTCTCTCACATTCCCTCCATCTTTCTCTCTTTCTCACATTCCATCCATCTTTCTCTCTTTCCCACATTCCCTCCATCTTTCTCTCTTTCCCACATTCCCTCCATCTTTCTTTCTTTCCCACATTCCCTCCATCTTTCTCTCTTTCCCACATTCCCTCCATCTTTCTCTCTTTCCCACATTCCCTCCATCTTTCTCTCTTTCCCACATTCCCTCCATCTTTCTCTCTTTCTCACATTCCATCCATCTTTCTCTCTTTCCCACATTCCCTCCATCTTTCTCTCTTTCTCACATTCCCTCCATCTTTCTTTCTTTCCCACATTCCCTCCATCTTTCTCTCTTTCCCACATTCCCTCCATCTTTCTCTCTTTCCCACATTCCCTCCATCTTTCTTTCTCTCTTTCCCACATTCCCTCCATCTTTCTCTCTAGAGTTGTAACTGTTACAATGTATCTCCTATCCATCCCTCAATGAGGGGGCGTGGCCTAATTTACCAAATGTTCCTACTTCCCACCCTGAAACGTTGGTAGCTATGTCTGAAGTTTTACATATGGTGGTTTTGTTCCTCTTTAAACAATGGCGCCCCTTCCTGTGAGCCTGGCTGCACACCGGGTGTCATTGTATTGGTTGTAAAGTAGAAAAAAATTCTCATGGTAGTAAAAAATTAAATTCATGAGAAAAAAGCCTGAGAAAGTCCCTGTTACTGAATCACTAGATAAAAAGACAATGAAAGTCAATGGCAGCTTTTACTACAGTGTAGAAAGGAGGAGTAAAAAAGTGCCATTGACTTTCATTGTTTTCTTTATTGCATGGCACGGCCCGCTTCGGTATTCATAACAGTTGGGTTATTCCGCCACAAGGTGGCGCAGTGTACTGCAGAAGAGCTGTGGCATCTCCCAGCCCCCTATAAAAACGGGATTAACCATAGAGTTCCCAGTGTTTCCTCTGCAGTGAAACTGCGAAGATAGAAGATGTCTCTCTCTCTCTCTTGCGCAGGTGAGCGGGGCAACCAAGCCTGCGGCCCTGCATGTCTATTTCCACCCGTTTCCAGACCCTCGGTGCCTCCCAGCCTCGGCTGATGGATCGGGTGAGGGTAGAGGAGCACTAGGGTCAGGTGATCGGGGAGCGCTGCTCCAAGCCGCAGACCCTGTACCACAAAGGGGAGCCGGCCATAGGCTTTATGGTGAGCCTACTAGGGATGCGGAGTTCCTGTCCTGGCCTCTGAGGGGGTGAGTGT